>RCUC01138431.1:0-49249 GCA_003697995.1 Taxidea taxus jeffersonii | reverse complement strand
CCAAAGCTGAGGGATGCAGGCAGCTTCCAGAAGATGGAGAAGGTGAGGAAAGAGGTTTCCTTCAAAGCCTCCAGAAGAATGTTGCCTTGCTGATACTGTGATGTGAGCCCAGGGAGACCCATTTTAGATTTTTGACCTCCAAAACTCTACGATAATAAATTTCTATTGTTTAAGTTACTGAGTTTGTGGTAATTGGTTAGAGCAACAATAGGAAACACATACAGATGGGTAGTTTGCCACTTCTTAAAACTACTCCCACGTTTCAGATCTTGTACGACAATGTGGAGGAATGCACTAAATATTTATTGACCAGCATAAACCTGAAAGATAGACTTGGTTTATCTTTACATTTCTGACGTCTCACATCAAATCTTAACATAAAGTCACATTCCAATTCATTGGAATTATATTCCATATCAGACCTAACATGATGTCTTGCAATTATATGCTGCCTTTGGCATTCTCAGTTTGGATTACTTCTCAAATGTGGTAGAGAGTGTCTTGAATTCCTCTGCCTTCTTAAAGTTCTGAGACACATATTCAGTGAGTAATTAAATCTCTTTGAATAAGTGATAGACTATTGAAAACTGGTGAAGTTGAAGACTTACTCGGAGTCTTATTCGTGACCTATAGCCTGGGCTTCTCCGTAGGGATTTATTAAAAGATGTGTTCCTCTTATGCAGTTTACCAGCCTTGAATTGTTAGAGAGGAAATAAAGGAGTCATCAAGTTATACGGTTTGATATTAATCATCAGATTTCATAGTTGGTCACAGTATTTTATTTATTACCATTTTATGCATCAAGTACAATATTCAGAAGCATAGAGACAGCTACATATACTCAGGGACTTCTCACCTACGGAAAGTGGGCTTGGTTTCTCTGTGTGCCCTTTGTTGACTTGCATGAACCAGAAGATGCATTTCTAATTATGTCGGAACATCACCCAAAGATGTGACTGTTGTTAAAAGATCACAAATTAAATGGCAAGAACCGAAGGCAACCCGGAGTTTTTCGAGAGCAATCTTACAGCTTGGAGAATTCATAAACCAAGTAAACCTTCTGACATAACTATAAAATGTGGTATAAACCCTAGAAAAAAATGGCCATCTTGAAAGGGTAACAGCACTTTTATGAGAATTCCAACCGCACCATGGCAACATCAACCCGTCAAAGCAAATGAAGGGTAGTAAAAGTAAAATTAAACATGATGAAGGGGACACCAGCTTGCTAACAGCTTTCCAAGCAGTAAAGCTTTCAAATGTTATCTCTTCATTGGTCTGTTCAATCACACATGCCTGCTACCAAGCTTTATCATATTATGTATCTTTCTCATCACAGCAGCCTGCCACGGGTTTGATGGACTTGTCTGTATGTTCACAAAGGAGGGAAAGAGAAAGAGAGCACTCCCCTTCCCCCCACTGCAGCCCCTCCCCGTGTATCCTCATCCCTCTTCTGTAATTCTCTCCCACTGTCCTCTCTTGCCCTTGTTCTGGTGTCCAACATGAGTCTCCCTGGCATAACAAAGGTGGTCTCTTGCAGCTCTGAGCTTTGGGGACTAAATATAGATCAAAGCTCCATCCTACCCTCAGTCATCCAAAGGACAGATTCCAATGTGCATCTGACTTTGTCCTCTCTCTTTGCTTCCAAAAAATCAGCATCCTTCTCTCCTCAAAGTCCCCCCACCCCCAACTAATCCCTCTTCTCTACCCCTTCACTAACTTCCTGTGGGGAAAATTGTGAAGCCATTTTCATGCATTAACTAACAGACTAGCTAATCCCCTGGTCTGAATGCCTTTACCCTGTTTGCAGGGACCCAGAAAACTCAAGGTTACATTTATTCTCTGACCTATACAACCACCAGGGAGTCAGGATAAATTCTGGTCTTTTCAGTGCTTTAAACTTCTTCCCGACTCTATTTCCATGTCCTAAACAAATAAGGTTCCCATTTATTGTGTGTGTGTGTGTGTGGTGTTCACACATGCCAAATTCCTCAGCCTGTGGACCATATGAGTTATTCAACTGTATGGGGAAAAAATAGAAAAGCAAATGACTAATCAGCCAATGGAGATGTCCCATGGCCCACACAATGATGAGGAGATTCAGGAAAAAATGTAAAATCCAGGCTATCTTGCTGTAGTGCTTACATATAGTGAATAGGGGGTGAAAATGGAAAGAGGAAACCAAGAAAAGAAAGACAAAGTTGCCACAGCCAAGAGTCTCATAAAATTGCCATATTTTAGCCTGAGTTTACTGTCTGTTAGTGTTGGGAATTGAATTGCTTTCTCTACTGTGGGCTAGTATGTGAACCCACCTCCTTTTTCTATGATCAACATTTAAGTGTGTTCCCAGTGAAGTCAGCCCTTTGATTCATTCATCCATTTGACAAACACTAACTGAGCCTCAACAGCTTGGAGAGAAGGACTTAGAATGTATAGGAAGTCTGAGGAAGGGCTGCAGTAGAGAATTCGGCCAGGGATCTCAGGGAGATGATCCGTAAATGTGCTTTGATGGCTCCCACCATCTCTCTCTTCCCACATTTCACTCTCTGTGTGCCCCAGATGAGTCCAGTGGCAGGCATCTGGCTGTCTTAGTCCTGGACTTTGCTGATTTTCTGTCTCCTATTCTTGTTCTTGTAAGATCACACATCCTCCCCAACCTCTTGCCTACTGTTGTTGCTCAAAGCACAGGCACTTATTTGGGAAAATACCCAAAGTATGAAAGAGATCATGGTTCCAACAAGAGCCCAAGAGAATTCTGATAAATTTAATCATGTTGTGTGACTGTGTGCATATGCAAACACACACATTAGTGCGTGCTTGCAACTATACACACACGTACTTTATTTTTGTTGCCTTAGTCTTTAATTGATCCTCATGTAATAAAATCAGTCATGCATCTTCTCCCAATGTGTAAGAATTTCTTTACGTGGTTTGTGATGTCAAAGCCAACACACTATACTTCTTGGAGGGTCCTCATATAAACTGAAAAAAGCACAAAAATTGAACCACATAATCATATAAAATTCAGAGTTGAAAGTAGATTGAGATCTAGAGGAGGAGAAGGCTGTTTTTGTAGCTGTAGTCTCTCACCAGTTTGCTCTGTGGCCTTAGATGAGTCACTTTTATTTTAAGATATAGACATAGACATAAAATTATAAATATAAGTACATGTCTACCTCTAAATTTAGCACCAAGTACATATGAATGTATTGTACTAGCTGCATTAGTTTGCTAGAGTTTCTGTACTACAAACCGGGGGGCTTAAACAAGCAGGCATTGTTTTTCTCACAGCTGTGGAGGCTGGGTGTCCAAAAGGAAGGTATCTGCAGGGTGATTTTCTTCTGAGGCTCTCTCCATTTCTTGCAGGTGTGTACGCACATTGCCTTCCCTCTGTGTGTTAATCCCTGGTGCCTCTTCCTCTCTTATTATGGGCTCATTTAAACTTAATCACCTCTTTACAGACTTTATCTCCAAATATGGTTACATTCTCAGATACTTGGGGGCTAGAATTTCAATACAAGAATTTGGGAAGATACAATTTAGTGCATAACACTAGGTGCTAGGGCAACGAAAATAAGACTACGTCCCTGCCCTTTAAGGATCCAGCCATTGAGACAGAAATAAAGTTGATTATATGGCAGTTTAAGAAGTATGGCAAAGAGGCAGACACAGCAGGTAGGGAAGGCACACACAGGTCTGCCTGATGCGATCACAGAAAGCCTCAGGAGGGAGATGGTGTTTGCTCTGGGTCTTGCAGCCTTAGTAAGAGGTCTCCAGGCCAATGGGGGAAGGACAAGAAAAAAAATGGGCATTTTGGATATTTAGGGTCAACCCAGCAGACCAGTGCTGTCTCATATTAGGAACCTTCTGTGACACTCGAGATATGAGAAGTGTGCCCAGCTGTCCTCAGCCAACTAGATCCCTAACTGATCTAAGTTTCAGTTTAGCCTATTTGAGCCATGGTGAATTCTGTAGGTCTCTATTCTGTGCAGGGCTGTCCTCGGTCTCTGGAGGATAGAAAAGACACTAACTCTGTTTGTTTACAGTTTGAATTGGGAGATCAGATACAGGTGAGGTAACTGGAAGAATATTACAAAGAAACACATGAATCTCACCCCAAATACTCACTTCTTCACCTCGGGGCTTATGTTTCCTCCTGGATCAAAAAACAATGACACCAGATCATATCTTCTCTAAATTCTGCTCAAGGAATCAAATGGACTATTACGGTGAAACCTGAGGAGTATATTAAAAGGAAAAAAATGCACAGACATGTTGCATTAAATTATTAATGTTATTTAAGAACATAGATTTGCTCAGGATCCACACTGTCAGGGTTTGAATCTTGTATCTTTACTGGTTATGTGACCTTTGCCAAATCACTGGAATTGCTCTTTGCCTCATTCTTCTCATCTGTAAAGTAGCAACAATGACAGTGCCTATATTCATGACATTGTTATGAGAGTTAAATGCATTAATATTTGCAAAGCACTTTATATCCATTCCCTGGCATATAATAGGTGTTACATAAGTGTTAAATATAATTTTCTATAATGCATAAACATAAAATTGGGAATAAAATTCTTTATGTATATAACTCTTGCTGAACTATAAAACAAAGAGATTTGAAAACTACTAGCTATAAGGGAAAATAATTTAAAATTAAGTGAAAACAAAATGATAAAACAAATACAATTCAAATTTACACTGTTACTTCAGTGTGATAAATAATGTTTTTGCTGAAACTAAATCATAGAGGTTGTCATTAATTATAGAAAGATTTAGCATCAGATCTATCCCACTGTGCATTTTTTTTTCCTGTGCTTTGACTTAATAATACTAGTGCAGAAGAAACTTGCATGCAAAGTAAGCTTTTCAGAATTCTATGAATGCCCTCAAGAGTTGGTTTGCTAAGTGAGGACAATCAGATCTCATTCTCTATCAATACTATGCTAGTGAACAGTCCTGGAATGACAATTTTAATTAAAGATGATGTCAAATTACATTGTTAGTGAAACCTGCATAAAATTGTTCTCTAAATCACAACGTTGCTCAAGTCAGAAATTTGAAGACCATTCATGACTTCTACCACTTTTTCCTCATCCTTTAACAGAGTAAGCATGCCCCTAAAATATTCCCTGACTCTGTCATTTTTTTTTAATCTCTTCCTAAAGGTACAATCTCCTGAGATTATGGATTCGGACCATAAGTTTATAGATGCTTTTTTGAGTATCCTATTTTTACTTATAATATCTGTGAAGACTGTGTAAGAGGGATGTGGTATGGGAATGTGGCTTATGAAAGTGGGGTACAGGTACTCACAGATCTCTTTTCTGTATTTCTACTGGACAGAACTCTAAATTCTAGAGTAATCTAGAGTTACCCATTGGTATGGTGAAGTCCTTCATAAGGACTTCATAAGGAGGTTTTAAGGTAATTACCCTATGGCTTTCTGAGTTGCACATGCTATATTTAGTTGAACCTGACCTGGAAGCTTTTTTCTTCATGGTATCTGTTATGACACAGTGTGTGAGCCTTTCCAGCCTAAATCAATATACAAAATGAACCTTTGTGAAGAGCTTTGCCTTTCAGTTGGACTGAAGTAGGAGTTCTAACAGAAACACCTCGCTGTGCTGGTCTGTGGGCCACTGGCTCTTACTCAAACCACACAGAGTCTATGTTTAAAGCACAGAATCATGGCAGGCCAGCATGCAGTTAGAAATGGCAAGTTCAGCCTCTTTGTTTTACATGTGGAGAAGTCAATGCTGAACTTCCCCAAAAGAACAAAACTCTTGAAAACATCACACTTCTTGGAGTACTTCTATTGAATGGGAAGTGAAAATGTGGAAAGGCTTTCTTTTCTTTTCAGAAGCACTGTGGCCTGGGAAGATCTCAGTGCTTCCATCATTTGGCTAAGTGACCTTGGCTGAAGGTCACTTCATCCTCTTGATCCTTGATTAATTCAGAGGTAGATCTGACCTCTTGATCCTTGGTTAATTCAGAGGTAGATCTGACCCTTCTGTCCTCTCTGTTCTTAGGCTGCTCAGGCTGCCAAGTGTCCCAGCCTTTGCACTGGCCATCACTGTATTTGTATGCCTGTTCCCTTGTATTACAGATTTCCCAAGTAACAGGAATGCACATCTTGTTGGCAGAGAGATTCTGTGGTCAAATAATTGTTGGAATACAGACCTGAATAAGGAGGCTTTCCTAGGACTTCTTAGAACATTTAATATACTCCATGTGCGTTGAGAATTTCCAGCAGGGGAATAAGCAGGAGGTCGAAATTCACACAATTTTTTGGAACTGGAAAGTTTTGTTTCTAGGGTACATCAGGTGGGACCTCGATTTTACTTCCTTGTACACAGTTATAATGTCTTAGTTCCTTTTTACCCAAAACATAAAGCACTATGCTGAGCACATGTACGTTATCATATGAAATGAAGAAATGAGTGAAGTTGCATAGTTTCCCAGGTTCTTACTTTGCTCATCCAAGATAATGTAGAGCTTAGGTTACATGTTGTTTTTCTTGATGGGTTTAAAGTATTCAGAGGGAAGATTTAAATGAACATAAACTGTTAAACTGGCAGTACTTTGTGTATTTTGTGTTACCATCAATATCACTGCTATCACGACCAGTCTTTTACTGTTAATAAGTGCTTTGCAGAAAATTCTTTCTTTTAACCCTTGCTCTTCATGAGGTGTTAAATAGCTCGTAAGCTTTATTACTATAATATATGTCACTTCTAAGTAGAATCAGGTAGAATTAAATAGAGTTTATCAGACACAGGTGAGAGGATCATTTGCTGGATCAATGTTTTCTAAGTTGCCTGAAAAAAAGGGGACTCATATTGTTTAAATAAATATTCACTTGCAACCCTCATTCATGCGATTACAGAGTTTGGATTTATATTATTGCTACAACTATAACTACGTATATGTATTATTGCTATAGCTATATGTGTATATTTCTGTGTTGTATATATATGCACACACATATACACTTACATGTGGCACACACACATATATGTGTAGACATATGTATGATATACGATGTAGGTATTATTTATATATATAATAGCATATCATTTATTGAGCAACTACTATGTGTCAGGTATGGCCACCGGCACTTCACATGTATTGTCCTTATCCTCACAGTAACTGTGCAGAAGCTGGAATTATTTTTCTTACTCTAGGAAGAGGAAGCTAAGGCCTCGAAATGTTAGTGATAACCTCCCAGAAGAGTAAGAACCCTGTGCCTTAATTCCTTGAAAGAATCTTCAAGAAGTACTTGCTCAGCCTAAAACAAACAGCTCAGACCTTGCATTTATACTGCTTACTGGGATAAGTGATGGCCCATGCCCAGAATAAGAGTCTCCAGCCTGAATGGAGGGCAGACAGTAGCCAAGCAGCAGAGTGATATTCGGAGCCTAATACTGTATTACTGTAACTCAAGCTCATGCAGGGCCCAGAGGAAAGGCAGTCTGCCTCCTATCACAATGAACATTTCCAAGATGCCATCACATGGCTGGCATCCTCAGCTTTCTATGCTACTCTCAGTCCTCGTAGCAACTGTGTGTGGGCTACGGTTATTTAAACCGTTTTTGCAGATAAGGTAAAAGACCTAGAGAGCTGGAGTAATTTGCCTAAGGTCACAGAGCTAGTAAGTGGCCAGCTGAGACTTGAACTTGGGCAAAGCGAATTTCGCGGCTGGGTACTTAGCTCCTACACCAGAAACAGTGGTTTCACGTATCTACGGCCTTCTGAGATCCAGTGCCACCTTGGCTGCCAAGTCCTAATCAATCCAAGGTTCCTTCTAACCATGTTATCTTGTCACCATTACCTTGTGATGTTTCATTACCATAACTGTCTCCCCAGTGACTCTAAGCTTCTTCTCCCATCTGTGCCTCCACAAACCCCCACTGAAGAGGATAGGCCACAGGCATTCAGCTGTTCTCCCTCACAGTCCAATTTTACTCCTCCCCACTGCTCAAACTACTCTCAGAGTTTTGCCTTCTGATGCAAGGTTTAAAAGGGAGCCATCATCACACAATTACTCTCAACCACGCAGCGTTGAGAATGCAATCATCTGTCAGCAAATGAGCTGAGCCATTCCTGTATGAGGCTGTCTGGACCACATTTGGCAAAATCAGGTTATTACCTTCATGCCTTCTAACCAAATGCAAACAATAGAGCTCTCCATTACCCAGAATGGGAGCACAGTGTTCTTTGGCTTTCCTGCCCACATACTGAGATTCAAAAGCAGCCACAAAGGTAGGGGAAGAACATCTCAAGACAAAATGCCTTTGTTCCACCTCTTTAACTAAGAAAAGTTGAACATGTTTTGTAGAAAGCTCTTGGAAACCGATTATAATATTCCCTGCATGTCTTTTTGCTGAGAAGTGTGTTCTCTGTGTTATCTGGCAGGTTTGTTTCTGGGCAGCCCAAATTTAATCTTTTCATCTGGTCAATGAATAAGGGTAAAGATTGATTTAAAGACCCATGGGACTTTCAGACAGGGTACAAAGCTGTCCAGGGCACAATGGTGACCAGGTAAGGCAGACCCTACATCTCATTTCTCCCTGCTTCATCGTTGTATCATGCGTATTTTCCAACATACAGAGAAGTCTAAAGGATTTCACAGTAAATCACCCATCCTACCCCTACTTAGTTTTTATTTCATCTGCTTTATGCTAAAGCTCTCCCGTTATCCATCTTCAAGTGCATTTTGAAGTAAGTTGACTTTGATACACATCACCGTAAATACTTCAGGACGTCTAACATTAATTAAACTTAATATTTATTAATACTTCTCTCTTAACTTTTGAGATTGGAGGGACAATATAATGTGGACCCTTCACTGAGTTTTGACATATGCATATGCCTGTGTAAACCAAACTCCTGCAAAGATAGAGAATAGGACTCTGGTTCCAGAAAGTTCCCTCATGCCACATCTGTCAGTTCTCAACCCCACCTCCCCAGAAGCAACTACTATTATGATTTTATCCCCTACCATAGATTAGCTTGTTCACTCTATGTATCACACATATGGAATCAGAGTTAGTATTATTTTCTGTAAATTTCCTCTCTTGGCCTGTTTTTAAAATTCTCCCATGCTGTGTGTATCAGAAATTCATTCCTTTTAATCACTGAGTGGTATCCCCTATGTATGGATATACCATACTTTATTTATCCATTCACTGGTGATGAACACTTATGCTATTTCCAGATTTTGGCTAGGGTGAAGGAAAGCTGCTGTGAATGTTTGTGTACAAGTCTTTATATGCGCTATCTTTTCATTTCTCGTGGGTAAATAGGATAGGCTAGGGTATGTTTACTTTTATAAGAAATTGCAATCTTTTTTCCCAAAGTAGTTATCTCACATTACACTCTTGCCAACAATGTTTAAAAATTCAGTTTGCTCTAGATCCTCCCCGACATTGGGCATGGTCAGTCTTTTTAATGTTAATCATTTGGCTTGTGTAGTACTTTCATCAGTGAGGTGTTAATTTACATATGCAAGATGACTAAGGATGTTGAGCACTTTGTCATATGCTTATGGCCAAAAATACATCTTCTTCCGTGAAATGTCCATACAAATCTTTTGCCCATTTTTTTTTTAAAGGGTGGGCCTGGTCAAACCTTGGCCCCTGTTCCAGGGAGACTAATCTACCTTGGGCATGTGCATACATTAGGAAGCCCCAATCCATCCCTGCTTCTCCACCTCCTGTCGAGGCTCAGTAGAACCTGAAGAGATAATTTTTGAGTAAATGTTGGTTGCACTCCTCCTTTGCTGGGTGCTGCCAACAGGCAGCGGGAATTGGCGGCTTGTTAGCAAAGCCTGGCCCCTTTGTGAGATGTTTTCAGAATGATTGATTTACAATAAAGTGGTTCCTGGTGGGTGCATGCAGGTGGAACTGATGCGGATCGATTCCAGTGGCGCTAACTAATCAGCTGTTTAAACTGGCAGGGAGAGCGCTCAGTGACAGACATAGCGTGGCCATCATTTTCCCCCTAAGATTACAAATTAACTTGTTGGGGTTTGCTGGGGTGTGTGACAACCTGGAGCCCAGCCTCAGAGGAGGGGAGGGCTGCTGTGCCTTCAGGGAGGCCTCTCTGGGATCCGCCTTTACAGGCGGGAGGAAAAGAGATCTCCAGGAAAACTGTGGGGATTTTCATCCTTATTGAAATTCATCTCCACTCCCTAGCGAGGGGGCCAGCTGCATGTCTAAAAAGGTCCACTCTTATTTCTGTTTTCATTTTTCTGTGAGCTCTTTGCTTGACCCAATGGCAGATCACTCTTCTCTTTCTCTCTGTTTCTCTCTCTCTTTCTCCCTCCCTTTTTTTCCCTTATCTGTCTCCTCTCTGCTCCTGAACTAAACTCTACATTCCCAAATCCAAGCTTTCTGGGGTTAAGGAGGGCCATTATTTTGTCTTGTTTGCTTTCCAAGCTCTTCGCTTTATAGCAGGATTATACTGTAATATCTTTTCAACATTGAGGTATTTGCTTTTACTCTATTAATTACAGCACTTGATGCTGAAAATTGGGAGTTTTTTAGGCTGAAGAGACCAGGTGAGATGTGGAGGGCCGTGAAAATAAAATAAAATGGGAGGGCTGGTGTGACTGTGGCCCTGTCAGGACACCAAAGCGAAGGCCTCGCCTACCTCCAGATTCTAGGACCAATCTCGGCCTCTTACCTACAAAAGCTTTTCCGTTGGTTACCTTCTCCTCGCAATACCTTCATGCAACACATGGGCCCACCACCTTAGTTATGAGAATGCAGAAGTTTAAAGATATCTTCAAGTAGATACCTGAAGGCAGGGATATCTGACTTCAAATGCAGGTCTTTAGATTTCAGTGCGTTGGATCACAGCTCCGGAACCCTGAAGCAGCGGGTTAAATAATACGGGTACTCTAGAAGTGTCTGGAAAGGCATTCCAATGTAAGAGGGTGAATCTGTTAACACATTCCAAATTAGCAATTCAAAAGGATTTGTTTCTTTAGAACTTGCTACTGTTCTTCTGAAGTGCTAGGGGAGGAATCACCAGGTGAGAGCTGGAACAGGCTGCAACCAGATATTAAAACTTAGTGTGAAGCTCCAATAATTAAATCAGTGGCCCCAGGGATAAACAAACAGACAAACAGACAAATGAAGTAGAATAGGAGGCTTTGTAACAGACTCTACTGTTTGAAAAAGCAAAATATGGGGCGCCTGGGTGGCTCAGTGGGTTGAGGCCTCTGCCTTCTGCTCAGGTCATGATCCCGGGGTCCTGGGATCGAGCCCCACATCGGGCTCTCTGCTCAGCAGGGAGCCTGCTTCCTCTTCTCTCTCTGCCTGCCTCTCTGCCTACTTGTGATCTCTCTCTGTCAAATAAATAAATAAAATCTTTTAAAAAAAAAGAAAAAGCAAAATATGACAAAAGAATTATCAAACACTTGGGGAGAGGGGATGGCAAGATTAGAAAACAAACAGCTCCCCATAATCAGAAAATTGTGAAGGGGATAAAGTATATTTAGATTCCTAACAGATGATGTGCTACAAAATAAATACCAAATATTTCATGATTTAAATGTAGAAATCCAAATCATAAGTCTTCAAAACATTAATGTGATTATTTCAGAAAGTCTCTGCAAGTGGAAAAACAAAGGGAAAGCCACAAATGAAAATATTGATGAATTTAATGTATAAAAATAAAGCTCTATGTATCTACAAAACAATGTAAGATTAAAACCCAACAACAGACTAGGAGGAATATTTGTAAAAATTATGGTGAAGGACCAATATCACTTAATATATAAAATGTTGTTCAAATAGATCAGAAAAGCAGGAATCTCCATGGATATGTTGAGGTCAAGGATTGAAGAGAGAATTTGTATGGAGGGAATTAAAAAAACATTATATTACCTTTTTTGTCATCAGCTCAGGTTAAAAATAGAGATAATGGGATATTTTTCATCTCTTCATTTAACAAAGATGAACATATGATAATACTTAATGTTGCCAATAATATAATAAAACAGAGACTCAAATACTCTTATGGATGATGGTTAAACTGCACAACTTTTCTGGCCTATATGCTTATATATTGTCCCTTATAACCTCTCCCCTCTGATCTCCTAAGGTTATTTTTCCTTTGCTCTCTGTTCCAGAAGAAGGGGATTTTTTTTTCTCCCCAGTTGACATTGTGCAGATTTTCCACATGCCTAGAAAGCTCTCAAATTTCCCCTCTTCCCTCCCTCTCACTTCCTTCTCCTCCTTTTCATTCCCTGACTCTCCCCACTTTCCTTGTTCCTGAGCCTTCCAATCCTCCCCTTCTTCCATGTTTGTCCCTCTTCCCTTCCATCTTTTCTTTCCCTCTTCCCCTTCCTCTCCATCTTCTCCTAGACTTACTCATCCCTGAAATCTCGGATCAAATATTACTTACTAAATTCGGTCTCCTTATTCTCCCTAAAAGCATCAAATTATCTGATTATTTGCTCTCATAAGCAGTTTGTGTCTTTTCCTTATAACACTAATCACAATTGGAATTTATATATTTGTAATTATTTGATTAGTACATTTCTCCCTCCCAGGATTATATGAATAGTGTCACCATTAGTTACCAGTGTCTAGCAAGGTGCCAGAAAATAAGAGAGTTGATACATATTTGTTGGACCTTTTAATGGCTGACTTCCTAAAAGATCACTAGAATAAACTGAGGCCAAAGCAAAGCTAACTTTATTAAGCGTACAGCAGTAAAGGAGAACCTACCTTGACAGAGTTTTTGTTGTGTCTCAGAAGAGGGTGGTCACGGATACAAATCCACAGGGTTTGGGGATCTGGGTTCAAGTAGTTTAAGGCAGGTGTTTCGCGTGAAGAACTGATAGGGAATGGCCAAAGTATGATGTCATAGTTTAAGATTGGTGAGCACAGCAAGATAAGGGCCTTTAAGTATGTCTTCTAAGTAAAAATAATTTGATATGTGAGTGCTTGGCCCCATGAACAATCTATTTTGACAAGGGTGTCTGTTTATCCAGATGAACAGATTAATTATTCATATAACTTTGCTTTCAAACAATTTCTAAAGCTTAAAGTGGAGTTATTTATTGGTTTATAGCCTTATCTTAATGAGCAACAGTTTCCAGGAAGAAAGAGTAAAGTCATATTGATACAGCTGGCTTTGGTTCTCAATCTTGAGAGTTAAACTATGTGGCTGCAAGAGATCTCAATTCTGAGAAGAAAAAATGGAATGCCATTCTGGCAATATATATTAAGGTCCTTCAAAATGCTTTTACAATATTTTCCAGTAGCTCCTTTCTAAGAGTCTATTGTTAAAAAAAAAATCAGGGATGCAGAATTTTATGTACAGGGTTTGGAAGTGTCTCTTTGGGTTTGGGGCAGCTCCCAAGAAGCAAGATGACCCAGCCCTTGAGAAAAAAGAAAGGCTAGAACTTGTGAAGGTGGGTGAAGTAGAGGTGAGGTGAAAAATTGCCAAGGTTTTCTCAATTTTGCTTTTGATCCATTTATGGAAACCACATTTGGTATCTATTGAGAGATTCTCCTCTTCTCTAAAACTGGCCACATGTGTCTAAGAAACACTTGGAGATGACTCAAGCTCCAGGAATGCCTATAATTAAAGCTCATCCTTAAGTTTCAACAGTTAATGAGTTGTAGACATCCTTATTGTAACTCTTGTCTGAATAACAATTACCTGATGAGATTCCATGAAAATGCTACAAATTCTGTGGTGACAAGACCAAAGTTATGTTGTTGTTGTTTTTTAAATATCTAGAACTCTTTCTCTGACCCTTCTTTATCATAACAATGCATATAATGTGCAAAATAAAGTCACATTTCCTTTGGTCTTTTTGGTCAAAGGCAATGTTTTTCAACAGAAATCTGTGGTGCCTGATGTGTGACAGTGGAGACCCCAGATAGTTAGCCAGATTGTAGGAGAATGAGTTGTGGTTCTATCTAGGGCCTAGCACATCAGTGGCTAGATTTATATCCCAAGGTATGAATACCATTTCCAAATAAGACCCCTAACACTAATAGAAATGCTAGATGATAAGAGAGAGAGACATTTGGTTTTCCAAAAAGGATAGACAAAACAAGCTATATCTCAGATATTTTTGATCAAAATTGTAAACTTCCTTATGAGAACTGGTGAGAAAAAGCAGTTCCCACCAGGAACTAAGATGGAGTCATTAAAAAAAAATCATGACAGATAAATCCCATTTATTTTTGACGTTGCTTGCCAATCAAGCATATGTACACATTTTTCATGGCATTTGGCCAAAATTCTCAAAGTTCTTAAAATATTTTTGTGAACAAATAAGGAGTTGACATATTCTGGAAGGTGGTTAGTACTTGGCTGAAGGATTGCATCCAAAGTGTATTAATCAATACTAGTTTTAACCTGCATTAATATGTCCATTTCAACTGAATATTCAGAGTAACTATGAACCACAGAGGTCAGTCATAGTGCAATGAAAGTGTATATTATGTAGTGCTACCACCCTGATGGACCAAGGTCATATTCAGGGTTAATTAAAACTCTGTCCTGCAACAGAAAAATCAGTAAATGCTTCCTGTCTCACAATATTTTAAAAACTCATGAGATTTGATGTTTTAATTATGATTTTTTTTTTGTCTGAGTTACCTGAAATCAACAACTCTTCAGTCAAAACATATGGCTTCACTGAGTAATATAAACAGAGTGCAGTTTCTTAATTTGATCTTAAACATCGATGTCAAGTCTATTTTAGCCAGTCATTGTTAACCTCAACAACAAGCTCAAAAAACTTCAGTAATTGAAGGAAGTAGATGAGGTGGAACTAATTATGAAAAAATTAGTCAAATCTATGAAAATAAGAAATATATGAATATTGCGTTGTTATATCTTACTAAAAGAGTCATTCACCCAGCATATATCATCATGTTCATATCACTCTAACTACCATCTAGATCATGTTAGGAAATCAAGATAAACAACAAACCATCATAAACAATGAAATTATGGATGCCAATTAATTTGTATTTCCACCTAATGTGAACCTCATAATGTATGTGGTAAAAAAATAGAAAACAGCAGGACACCTGGGTGGCTCAGCTGGTTAAGCGGCTGCCTTTGGCTCAGGTCATGATCCCAGCGTCCTGGGATCGAGTCCCACATCGGGCTCTTGCTCGGCAGGGAGCCTGCTTCTCCCTCTGCCTCTGCCTGCCTCTCTGTCTGCCTGTGCTCTCTCTATCTCTCTCTCTAACTAATAAATAAATAAAATCTTAAAAAAATAGAAAACAGAATATCACCTTATGCCTTAAAATATATATATGCCTTAAAAATTGTAGGGAAATATCTATTAATCCAATGAAGAGGTTACCTTTGAATTGATTCCTGTATTATTAGTCCAAATCAGCCAGCCATGTAGGGATGAGAACAGAAAGTTCTAGGCAGAGGGAGAGAATGGAAAAGTCCTACCACGGGAATGGGCATGGTATATTCTAAGAACCAAAGAAGATTTTCAGTTGTGTTTTCATTATCATTTGTTTCCATGAATTTTTTAAATTCTTCTTTAATTTCCTGGTTGACCCATTCATTCTTTAGTAGGATACTCTTTAGCCTCCATGTATTTGGGTTCTTTCCAACTTTCCTTTTGTGATTGAGTTCTAGCTTCAGAGCATTGTGGTCTGAAAATATATAGGGAATGATCCCAATCTTTTGGTACCAGTTGAAACCTGATTTGTGATCCAGAATGTAATCTCTTCTGGAGAATGTCCCGTGTGCACTAGAGAAGAATGTGTATTCTGTTGCTTTGGTGGATGGAATGTTCTGAATATATCTGTGATGTCCATCTGGTCCAGTGTGTCATTTAAAGCCTTTATTTCCTTGCCAATCTTTTGCTTAGATGATCTGTCCATGTCAGCGAGGGGGGTGTTAAAGTCCCCTACTATTATTGTATTATTGTTGATGTGTTTCTTTGATTTTGTTATTAATTTGTTTATATAGTTGGCTACTTCCATGTTAGAGGCATAGATATTTAAAATTGCTAGATCTTCTTGTTGGACAGACCCTTTGAGTATGATATAGTGTCCTTCCTCATCTCTTATTATAGTCTTTGGCTTAAAATCTATTTTATCTGATAGAAGGATTGCCACCCCAGCTTTCTTTTGATGTTAGCATGGTAAATTGTTTTCCACCCCCACACTTTAAATCTGGAGGTGTCTGAGTCTAAAATGAATTTCTTGTAGAAAGCCTATTGATGGGCTTTGTTTTTGTTTTTGTTTTAATCCATTCTGATACCCTGTGTCTTTTGATTGGGCATTTAACCCATTTACATTCAGGGTAACTATTGAAAGATATGAATTTAGTGCCATTGTTTTGCATGTAAGGTGACTGTTATTGTATATTGTCTCTGTTTCTTTCTGGCCCATTTTTAGGTTCTCTTTGCTTAGAGGACCCCTTTGAATATTTCCTGTAGGGCCGGTTTGGCATTTGCAAATTCTTTTAGTTTTTGTTTGTCCTGGAAGCTTTCTATCTCTCCTTCTATTTTCAATGATAGTCTAGTTGGATATAGTATTCTTGGCTGCATGTTTTTCTCATTTAGTGCTCTGAATATATCATGCCAGTTCTTTCTGGTCTGCCAGGTCTCTGTGGATAAGTCTGCTGCCAATCTCATATTTTTACCATTGCATTTTACAGACTTCTTGTCCTGGGCTGCTTTCAGGATTTTCTCTTTGTCACTAAGAATTGTAAGTTTCACTATTAGATGATGGTGTGTGGACCTATTTTTATTGATTTTGAGGGGTTTCTCTGTGCCTCCTGGATTTTGATGCTTGTTCCCTTTGCCATAGTAGGGAAATTCTCTAAAATAATTTGCTCCAATATACCTTCTGCCCCCCTCTCTCTTTCTTCTTCTTCTGGAATCCCAATTATTCTAATATTGTTTCATCTTATGGTATCACTTATCTCTCAAATACTCCCCTCCTGGTCCAGTAGTTGTTTGTTTCTCTTTTGCTCAGCTTCTTTATCCTCTGTCATATGGTCTTCTATATCACTAATTCTCTTTTCTGCCTCATTTATCCTAGCAGTAAGAGCATCCATTTTTTATTGCACCTCATTAATAGCTTTTTTGATTTCAGCTTGGTTAGATTTTAGTTCTTTTATTTCTCCAGAAAGGGCTTTTATTTCTCCAGACAGCATTTCTCTAATATCTTTGATGCCTTTTTTGAGCCCAGCTAGCACCTTGAGAATTGTCAGTCTAAACTCTAGATCTGACATATTACCAATGTCTGTATTGATTAGGTCCCTAGCCTTTGGTACCACCTCTTGTTCTTTTTTTTGTGGTGAGTTTTTCTGCCTTGTCATTTTATCCAGATAAGAATATATGAATGAAAGAATAAAATACTAAAAGTGTGGCAAAGACCCCAGAAAAATGTACGCTAACCAAGTCAGAAGAGACCCCAAATCAGGGGGTGAAGATAGAGGGTAAAAAGAAATTTAAAAATTTTTAAAAATATATTTTAAAAAATATATGTATCTATATAAATATTTGGTGAATAGAATAGAGCCACCTACTTGATTATGGGTGTATTTTGGTGTCTTAGAAGAAACTACCTCCCAAAATTTTTTAAAGAAAGAAAAACTTATATATATATACAAAAGTAAGGGTAAACACCATGAAGGGATGGAATATGACCGTAAGGATGAAAATTTTAAAAAAAATTCTTAAAGAATGAATTGATAAGATAAGTTGGCTGGAAAAAGAAAGAAAAGAAAGTGGAGAAAATTTGCTCAGGCTGGAGACTAGAACAAATCCCTGTGCTAGATTTAGGGTATATTTTGATCTATTAGAAGAAATTGTATCCCAAAAATTTTTTAGAAGAACAAACCCTATATGTATACAAAAAATAAAGTTAGATACAATGAAGGATAAAATATGTCTATAAATTATTATAGGTTTTAAAAGATTTTTTTAGAAAGTTATTGTTAAGATAAACTAGTTAAAAATGTTAAAAGAGGAAAGAGGAAAAGTTAAAAAATTAGAATAGGAAAAAAATAAAATTAAAAAAAAATTAATTAACTTTGCAAGACTAAAGAATCATGGGGAGAAAACCATGAATTCCATGCTTTGCTTTCCCCTCCTCTGGAATTCTGCTGTTCTCCTTGATCAGTGACCTTGGTCTTGGCTGATCTCTTTGGGGAGGGGCCTGTTGTAGTGATTCTCAAATGTCTTTGCCCTAGGCAGAATTGTGCTGCCCTTGCCAGGGTCCAGACTAAGTAATCTTCTCCAGTTTGCTTTCAGGAGCTTTTGTTCCCTGAATGCTTTCCGTAGAGCTCTGGAGGATGGGAATGAAAATGGCGGCCTCCCAGTCTCTGCACCAGAGGAGCTGAGAGCTCAGGGCCCCACTCTTCAGTGCGCCCTTGGGGAAAAGAGCTCAATCACTCCTGTCTCCCTGGTCTCTGGCAGTGCTCTGAGCTCACCTGGCCTGTGACTGAGCGTTTCTATCTCTGGCACACAGTACGGTTTGGAGTCTCCAAAC
Organism: Taxidea taxus jeffersonii; assembly: GCA_003697995.1. Classification (NCBI taxonomy): domain Eukaryota; kingdom Metazoa; phylum Chordata; class Mammalia; order Carnivora; family Mustelidae; genus Taxidea; species Taxidea taxus. Next base: position 30,731 of record RCUC01138431.1, on the reverse strand, counting down.
CCAGCAGATTCCTGCCTCCAGAGAAGGAAGGTGAGTCTCCCCCAATCTGCTACTTTTGGGTTCCCTGCTCAAAGAGCAGTGGTCTGACTGTGCCCCGGATCAGAGTTTAAGGTAACCTCAAGCTGAGAGCTCACTCCTCTGCTCCGTCTCTGCAGCCAGCTTCCTGGCTCTGATATCTATGAGCTCTGCTACACTCAGACACCCCTGATCCTTCTGTGACCCCGCGGGACCTGAGACTACACTGTCCTGTGAGGGCTCCACCCCTGCTTAGCCTCTGGAGCTATGTCCCTCAGTGGAGCAGAATTTTAAAAATTCAAAATTTGTTCTCTATTGCTCCACCGCTTGCCAGGAGCCATCCCCTCCCCCTGCAGATATTCTTCCTATCGCTTCGGATTCACTTCTCCGCAGGTCCTACCTTTCAGAAAGTGGTTGATTTTCTGTTTCTAGAATTGCTGCTCTTCTTCTCTTCGATCTCCCATTGGGTTTGTAGGTGTTCTGAATGGTTTGATAACTATCTAGCTGAACTCCTGTGACCTGATGTCATCTCGGTCTGCTACTCCTCTGCTATCTTGATTCCTCCCACCAAAGAAGCTTTTCATAGCTGGAGTGGGGTGAAGTAGGTTAGAGTTAATCTGGTCAGGGTTGAGAGGGAGGCAAGGGCCAGTCCACGTAGTGACTAGTAGTCCAAGGACAGCAATTTGAATTTCAGTCTAAGCAAAGGGGGAAGTCATTGGATGGATTTAGGGAAGGAAAGAGTTTTACCTGATTTGTTTTTAAATGGTCCCTCTTGGCTGTTGAGAAGATTATGGAGTACAGATGGTTAAGAACAAAAGAGGGAGACCAGTTAGAAAACTATTGCATCCATCTAGACAAAAATAATGTTGGGTTGCACTAGAGAGGAAGCTGAAAAATGAAGAGAAGTAGAGCCATTCAGGATACGTTTTGAAGGCAGAACTAGGAGGATTTGAAAATATGGATGAGTTAGAGTGTGAAGAAAAAGAGTGAATCAAGAATGGCTCCTAATTTGGGGGTTTGAGTGAATTTAGTGGTTGGCTGTGCTGTTAAATATGGACTAAAAACATGTACCAAGCATCTACTATGTAGAGAACACTTTTTTTTTGGCAAGATATATTCTTCTAACTTTTAAAATACTTTTATTGCTAACAGACTGTGAGTGCAAATCAGATAAACATTTAGTTGTCATCAATATTTCTATTTTATTTCAAGCAAATATTCTAAGTAAGCATTTTTTCCTGACTCTCTCATTACCTTCATTGTTAAAACATAGATCAGGGGTCAGTAAACATTCTTCTGAAAAGAGCCAGATAGTAAATATTTTAAGCTTTGCAGTCTATATGAACTCTGTTGCAACTATCAACCCATATTTTCTAGTGTGAAAAGAACCATAGACAACATGTTAAGGAATGATGGGCATTGTGGGAATGATGTAGCTGTATTTCAATAAAACTTTCTTTACAAAACAGGCAGTGGGCCATATTGGTTGGGGGGAGGTGTAGTTTGTTGATCCCTGGCACAAATTATAGGTCCCAGAATGAGACAATCTAGAGGGGAAAAAGAAAATCAGTTCATGAAAAAAGAAGTCAAATACTTACTTGTTGGTTGACAACAATGCATAATGGAAGTTTTAGTATTTATTTATTTTCAATTTTTTTCACTCATATTATGTCCAATCGTTATTCTTCTGATTTCCTCAGGATCCGTCACTCCATATAATCCTGATAAGACTCTAAATCATGGTACTTTGCTCTCCACCACAATGACAGGTCCTTACCCAGGTTCACTAAACCCAGTAGTTTTTCTGCATGGCCACAGAGATTGGGACAGAGGTGGGTGCACTATTCAAGGAAGGTCAATTGGAATATTACTCAGCCATCAGAAAGGATGAATACCCAACTTTTGCATCAACATGGATGAGACTGGAGGAGATTATGCTGAGTGAAATAAGTAAAGCAGAGAGAGTCAATTATCATATGGTTTCACTTACTTGTGGAACATAAGGAATAATGTGGAGGACATCAGGAGAAGGAAAGGAGAAGTGAGCTGGGAGAAATCAGAGGGCTAGACAAACCATGAGAGACTGTGGACTTTGAGAAACAGAGGGTTTTAGAGAGGAGATGGGTCAGCGGAAGGGTGAGCTTGGTGGTGGGTAGTAAGGAGGGCACATATTGCAAGGAGCATTGGATGTGGTACATAAACAATGAATCTTGGCACACTGAAAAAAAAAAAAAAAAGAAACTTCCCTGAACTTGATATATAGATAAGAGGAGACAGTTTTCTTGACTGAAGGTCTGCTGAGAGGGGGCTAAAGTTGTATAAATAACAGATTATTTTGCCAGGCATTTGGTCAGTTCAGAACAACTGCAAGCAGAGATAAACTGAATCAAGAGCCATGACAACATTGTTTGGAAAGCTTAATCCAGCTATTTCTAAAGCCAGAGAGACATGCCAGAGCTTCCTAGTTCTGTAAATCAGTAAATTCCCTTTTTGTTTCAGCTAGTTTGAGTTGATTTTTGATCAGTTGCAGACAAAAGTTTTTAGACAAAAGTACTGCTTCATTGAATTTGGAAGGGGAAGACAATTATGGTTTGAATTCCTTGAATGTGCTGAGCATAATACATGTTAAACTTAGTTAAACTTGAAAGGTGGGACTGAGACAGGGACTCAGAGGTAAGTGATTTGCCTGAAGTTGTGGAAGTTTTTGGTCGAGTTATGATCTGTCTGTTGATGTTTCTGACTCCCAGCACCATGCTATTTATGATACTGTGTTGTGAGGAAGCATAAAAATTAAAGAAAAAAATAATATAATTTTTGGATTCCTCTCTCTATTTTTTTTTAAAGTAGTTCTATCTAGGGATCCAAAACTGCATGAGAATAAAGGTGATTCTTAAAGCAGCAGAAAGACAGCTGAATCTCTAAGAAGTTTCTTTAGTAGACGTAGTATATGAGCTGTTAAGCAATCAATCATGGGCCAACTTTCAAAGCTGCTTTGAATTTTAAAATGGAATGTTCCTAGCTTAATTGTCCATAGGAAGCTGGAAAATGTTAGCTTTCTTTTTTCCTTCATAGAAAGACCAGATTTCATATATATGCAGGAAATGCGGAGCCAGGCAAACCATTCATTTCCATATCTCTAAGTAGGCTGTGTGAGTTTGATGAGGAAGGGCAAGTAAGGGATATAAAATCAGCATCAAAGACTCATGCTGAGGAAACTCTTCTTGAGAGCTATATGGAGACAGGAGTACAAGAGGGGTTTCTTCCTAGGTGGAAAGAGGTGATAATTAAACATAATTTGTAGAAGAAAATTAATAGTGATGGACTTGAATCCTTTATAGCAAATGTAAATTTCAAAGCAATTTTGTGTGGAGAAGTAAAAGGCTATAATATATGGCTGAGTGGTATATTCTGACAGTAATGGTCCTCTTGTGCAGTGAGTTATTAAAGACTTTCATCTCACAGTTTTCAACAATGAAAAGGAAAGCAGTTTGGGGGCATTTTCTGAGATATGTCCCTTGTGTTGATTTAGCTCGTATGATCAGTAGGTTATCTCAACAGCTATATGGAAAAGGTTAAATTTGCTAAGCAGATGAAAGACTTAAATGTGAGAAGGGTGCTATTTCAGAAAAAATGTATTGTTTCCTCTCTGGGACTAAGAAACCATGACCTTGGACAAGTCATTTAATCTCTCTGGGATGTGGTCTCCACATCTTGTCCAAGGATGTAGTCCACAGCTTTTTCCAACTCCAAAAATCTAGGATGCCCCTCTTATGATAAGGATCGCCTCTTGGGAATGAGTTTCCCTCTCTCTCTAGGGAGTTCACCCTGAAGAAACCTCAGGTATGTTTCACTTGGAGTCATTTTTGGTCTTTTCTCCCATATTTTTGAAATGGATTCTAGAATCAGCTTGCTTCAGAACTGCATTTCCTTCAGGGAGCACAAGACAGAGATAGTGAAGGACTGGAGCCACCATTTCACAAAGCTTGTCACTCAAGCTTTCATAAAGGTCTACAGAAGGAAAACTTGTCTGGGAACCAACAGCTCAGCCCAACTGGTTCACAAAACTAAATGACCATGGGTTTGGGATGTTCTTTCACCGTCTTGGCTTGTGAGAATTGGACCCCACAGTTCTTGGATATTCTGGTGAACTTTTTTTACTGTTTGTGTTTCACTTGGGAAGTTTCTATTAAACTATCTTTAAGTTCATTGGTTCTTTCTATGGCTCTGTTGAGTCCAGTTGGGAGCTGTCAAAGACATTCTTTATTTCTGTGTTTTTGATTTCTAACGTTTTCTTTGGATTTTTAAAGTAGTTTTCCCCACTCTGCTAATAATACCCATTTGATCTTGCATGTTGTCTTTCTTTTTTTTTTTTCATTAGAACCCTTAGCAGATTAATCATAGTTACTTAAAATTCATTTTATGTTCATTTAAATTCCTTATCCATTAATGCGTCTATCTGAAATATAGTTATGATGATTGCTTTGTTTACTCAAACTGTTTTTTCTTGCCTTTTTATAGGCTTTTCATTTTTTGCTGAAAATTGACATGCATGAATAATAACTCCTGAGGTAAATAGACATTTTGGGTAGAGGATTTATATTCATCTGGCTATGAGTTGGGTTGTGTTTAATGTTTGCTGTACCTATATGGAGTAGAGACTCCATAATTCTCTAACATCCTTATTTTTGTTTCCTCCCTTGGCCTTAAGCCTTCTCTTTGGATTAGTTCTCAGAGGCAGTCTCCGTCCTACAGCTTTCTCAACTGAAATTTTGTTATACCAAAGGTTTGCTGGTGTGATGGTTGGGTGTGGGGGAGGGAAGACGTCTCAGTCATTTAGGAGACCTCTGTTTCATAGTGTGGCCTTCACAAGTGTTTCTGTCCCTCCTCAAGGCATACAACTTCCCCCTACCTTCCCTGTGTCAAGTTTCCAAGACATCTCCTTGAAGCTCTGTCCCAGTTATTTTTTCCTCTCCTCCCTCAGTGAAATACAAGTTCTAGAAGAGAGTAAGGTGGAAAGGACATCTCTTTCCCCGGGTGAGATAAATTTTCCATATTGCTCTGTGATGAAGTATTTCATCCCTGAGATTAAATAAGCCCTTATTATGGAAAAGGAAAGGAAAGGATTGTGTTTGCTGCTTTTCCCCTCCCTTTGTCAGTACCATGGAAGATTTTTCTTGGATCCTCACTGCGAGAATCTGTGGGTTTCCTGGAAGGAAAACCCAAGAAAGTGTGTGGGCTCTCTGATTGCAGCACCCAGGAATTTGTCATGATCAAGCTAGTTAGCCCTCAGACTACAGCAATCAGAATCACTAGTAAAGGAAGTAGTTTCACAATTTATGGCTTCTAGTGGCTTCAGCTCCAGGTAAGTATGTCTCTAGTGCTATATTTCTCTGAATGCACCTGTCTCTAGATTTTGGAGTGGCCGTGCCCTCTGATACCTCAGTTCTCTGATAGCTTTAAGAACAGTTGTTGATTTTTTATTTTTGCAGCTTTTTCTTATAATGGCAAAAGTGATGACTTGTAGCTCTTTAAGTGTCAGCTGAAAGAGATAGACTCATATCTACCAATTTTACTGAAAAAAAAAATAGATGTGCTCCATTTCAACCCTAGAGACCCACACAATTTGCACAAACAGAAAGATGTGTAAATTGGACAAGTCCAATAACTTTACATAAGGTAGAATCAATCATTAAAGCCAATAAGATACATAACATGATACAGGTTTGTTGTGCTGACTAAGATGAAAAGAAAATTCCAGAATGGGTGCTAGATGGTGGAGGAGAGGTACAAGGATTCACTTTCTGGAAGGTGTCCTCATCATTCTGTACCTCTTTCTTGGTTAACATTTTAGAGTTCATGTTTTATCTTGCAAGCTCTTAGAAATAAAATCAAAGGACAGAAAAACATCTGTCTAAGAAAATGAAGGCTAAATCCAAAAGCACATCGAAACATACGGATAATGCACACATATTCAACAGACTGAAGAGATGAAGAAGAAGCTGTTCTTTATCCTTCTCACTGTTCTTATCACTTCTCACTTGGCATATATTCCCAAATAAAAATGTTTTGGTTCATTGAACCATGACCCACAGTTTAGATTCATTCCATATGATATTCTCTGACTAGAAAGTGTGTCTAATAAATTGCTTAATGTGTCTTTGCTTAAGAATATAACATTGAAATACCACATCTTAAAGTATATTTACTTACTGCGTTTCAGGTGAAAAAAGTCATTATTACTGCCCCCCCCCAATGTCATATCCAAAATATGGTAAACTTTGTCAAGAGCTATTATGGCAAAACATCATTCACTGAGCAGTCCCTATGTGAAACAACTCTGTAATTAGTTGTTTTTCTTTCTTTTAAAGTCTTTTAAAGTCTTGGTTCAGTTAATCAGTAACTGTCTTTCCTCCAGAGCAATGTAAAAATCATAGAACAGTTTATTTTCCTCACTTTTCCTCCTAGCTTCTACCAAGGCCCATGTGGTAGCTGCCTGGAATTTTAGCTCATATTACTGTTAAAATTCTTTTTTTTTTTTTCATAATAAATACTTACTTTGACCTGACAACCAGTGGTTCTTCCTTCTCAGTTGACTGTACCTTCCCACATACTCTTGCTTATTTCTGGATTCATTTTCTTTCCTGATGTAGTTCATCCTCTGAGAAGCAGTTATTTTCAGAAACAATCTAAAGTTATAGACCTTCAATGTCCAAACTCACCCTGAAATGACAATGTGTATAGGTATAGATTTCTAGAATTAAATTATTTTCCTGAGCAGTTATAAGTGCTCCATTGTCTTCTTGTGGCCAATATTGTTGATGACAAATCTAGTGTTAGCTGAATTCTTAAAGTAAGTTCTGAAGCAAAGATGTAAGGATAAGTAGATTTTCTCTTGCTAATGCCCTGTGGTAGATCTCCAATATGTCAGCATAGCATTGATGGTGGTGGGGATTGTATATTAGTTTGGCTCTGTCATCCCTCTTAATTTAAATGCATGCCTTTCTTTAGTTTCTAGAATTTATCAGTGGTCTTTTGGAATATTATTTTCCCTTTATTCTCTCTCTTCCTTCATCTACAACATCTATTACATGTTGGGAATTTTGTTCTATTGTTTAACGGTCTGTGGATATTTAGAATTAGATTATTTGTTTCTTGTAATGAGCTTTTTGGAATTCCTTATATATTCTGGATACAAGTCCTGTAATTTAGATATGTTCAGGTATGTGATTTGCAAATATGTTCTCCCAGTCTGTGTCTTGTCTCTTCATTCTCTTAATATATCATTCAAAGGGCAGAAGTCTTTAATTTGGATATAGGCTAATTTATCATTTTTTAATGGCTTCTCCTTTTAGTAATTTTTAAAAGATTTTTATTTATTTATTTGACAGAGAGAGAGACAGAGGAAGAGGGAACACAATCAGGGGGAGTGGGAGAGGGAGAAGCAGGGTTCTGACTGAACAGGGAGCCCAAAGCGGAGTTTTATCCCAGGACCTTGGGACCATGACCCAAGCCGAAGGCAGACACTTAATGACTGAGCAACCCAGGTGCACCTCCTTTTAGTATTATATCTAAGAAAGACTTTCTCCTACATTTTCTTCCAGAACTGTTAGAGTTTCAGGTGTTATATTTAGGTTCATAATACACTGTGATTTAATTTCTGTAAATATTTCAAGATATGAATTAAAGTTTTGTTTTTGTTTTGTTCTGCATATTGATGTCACTTTTCCCAGCATCTTTACTCTCCACCAAATAACTTTTCCCTCTTTTTTGAAAGAGGGAAACTAACCATATCTGTGTGTGGGGGGGGTCTACTTCTAGTTTCTCTATTCTGTTCCATTGTTCATCTACCTTGACTTTTTTTAATATCACACTTCTTTGATTACTGCAACTTTATGATAATTTTTTTCTTTAATAATAAATCTTGAAATCAGATAGTATGGTTCCTCCAAATTTTCAAATAAACTTTTTCTAAGTTGTTCTAGCATTTCTAGATCCTTTACATTTCCATGAAAATGTTACAAATAGCTTTTCAATTTCCACTGGAAAGCATTTTGAAAATTTGGTTGGAATTGCATTGAATCTTTGGCTTAATTTTGGAATAACTGATACCTAAATGATATTGATAAGTGATATTCAGTCTCTCCATTAACTTATGATTTAAAATTTCTCACAGCTGTAGAAAGTTCCTCAACTTGCTGAAAATTCTGCAGCTGTATCATTCATAAGACTAAAAGTTTCATGCCTATGATAGGAAATAAACAAGGATGACTGTTGTCACTATATCTGTTTAATGTTGTACAGGAGATCTTAACCAGTGCAATGTGGCAAGAAAAAGAAGTAAAAGTAAACAGATTTAAAAGGAATGAGAAAGACTATGCTTATTTGCAGACGATAGGCTCATTTAGGTAGAAAATCCAAGAAATCTACAAGAAGCTAGGCAAACTAACGAGTGATTTAACTAAGATGGCAGAATATAATGTCAATATATAAAACTGATTGAATTTTTATATAGTAGCAATCAACTATTGGGAGTTGTAATTAAAAATAATACCATTTGCAATATTGTAAGCATTAAATAGAAATAAATATGAAATAATCTGTGTGTTTTAGCTACCAACTATTACTGGAAGAATTGTACAATATTCATACATCTGGTGGCTGAATAATGCTATAATGTCAAATTTTACAAAATTAATCTTGAGATTCAATGAAATAATAGTCTCAATCAAAATCTCAATAGGATGTTTAAAGAAATTGATGATTTGCTTCAAAATTGTATGAAAATGCAAAGGCCAGAATAGTCAAGACCATTTTGAAAGTGAGGATCACTGGAATATGTAACCTATTGGCAAGACTTACTATTAAGCTACAGTAATTAAGACAGTGTGATAGACATATAGTTTAATGGAATAGAATAGACCGTCTAAAAATAGACTCACACCTATATGGTTAATTGATTTGCAAGAAACCTGCCAGGTATTTCAATAGGAAAAAGAAAATTCTTTTTATCAAGTGGTGCTGAAACAACTGGACCTCATATCAAAAAAATTAACCTCCCCTGTTATCTCACACCATATATAATAAATAAGTCATCATGAATCACAGGACTAAAGAGCAAAAACTAGGCAATTTCTAGAAAAATCTAATGGAAGACATTTTTGTGACCTTGAGTTAAGCAAATCTTGATAGGACACACAAAAAAAAGCATGAAGCATTACAAGACAAAAAATGATGGCGTGGTCTTCATTAATATTAAGAAATATGCTATTTTGAAAATAAAAGAGCAAGTACATTCTGGGAGAAAATTTGCAAAACATATCTGATAAAGAACTTGTATTCACCATAAATAAAGAGCTCTTACTATAAAATAGTAAGAAAAAATGCTTTTTAAAAACAGCAAATGGTTTAAATAGTTACTTCGCCAAAGGGTGTATGTGACTGGAGAAGGAATGAAAAGTTGCTAAGTATCCTTACAAAATTGAAAGGGAAATTAAAACCAGATGAAATACTACCACACATCCAGTAGAACATCTAAAATGAAAGACCAACAACTTAAGTGTTGGTGAGGATGTGAAACAGGCCTCTCATTGCACAAATCTATGTCCCCACTTTAAGAAAACATATTGGCAGTTTCTAATGAGGTTAAACATACCTTTACCATTTGACCCAGCATTTCCACTTCTGAGTATTTATTCAAGGAAAATGAAAGCATATATCTGTCTGTTTCATATGTATGAAAGACTTGTACCAAAATGTTCATATCAACTTTAATTTTTTTTAATTTTTAAAAAGATTTTAAAAAATATATTTATTAGACAGGGAGATCACAAGTAGGCAGAACAGCAGGCAGAGAGAGAGGGGGATGCAGGCTCCCCGATGAGCAGAGAGCCCGATGGGGGGCTCAATCTCAGGACCCTGAGATCATGACCTGAGCCGAAGGCAGAGGATTAACCTACTGAGCCACCCAGGTGCCCCATATCAGCTTTATTCTTAGTAGGTAGCTAAAAACTGGAAAAACCCAAAGACATATAGATCGGTGAGTGGGTTAACATAGTGTGACATGTCCATTGGAGGAATACTATATAGCGGTTCGAAATAATCAACAACATGATGAATCCTAAAAGCATTATGCTAAGTGAAAGAAGCCTGATACAAAAGACTGCATATTGTATGATTCCACTGGAATAAAATTCTAGGAAAGGCAAAAAGAATAATAGTCACAGCAAGAAGTCCAGTGGTCACCTAGAGCTGGCATGAGAAGGACTGACAGCAAAGAGACAGAGGACACTTGTGAGGTGGGGAAATTATTCCAGACTTTCACTGTTGTTATGTGCCTATCTGTATTTGCCAAAACCATAGAATTGCACGTTTTAAATTGATGGTTTTTGTAGGTAAAATGTACCTCAATAAAGCTGATAATAAAAAAAAAAAGAAAGAAAGACAGACTCCAGAAATGCCAGAGAAAAGAAAGAACCATTTTTCTTTGGAAAGAAAAAGCTGAGGATAATATAAGAGACCACTCAGAAAACTTTCATTCCATTAAAATCAGAAGTGGCTCTATAAGGAAATTCTCCTGAATAACCCAGCCATGTTCTTTGATCCCAATCAAAATTTCCATTTTTTTTCTGGTTTCTTTTGTTACCTTTTCCTTAAAATTAAAGATTGCTTGTTCCTTTATTGACAAATGACCTTGAACATTTCAGGTTTGATATTCAGAATTTTTAAAAATTCGCATTATTCTCATTTCACCATTGCTGTGAGGAGACAGTATGGGAAGAGGCTAAATGCCTCCCCCACACACCCATCCACAGGTGCAGGCTGCGGCTTACTCTAAGACTGATTGTGGAACCCTTAGCCCTCTCTGTCCAGCTGGGATCAGACATGAGTCTACAGAACGAAAGGCTTTGTGAATCTTTCCCTTACTTGCCTTAACAACTGCTTAGTCCTAAAAGCTGTCTAGCTAGAAAAGATTTGTAACACAGTAGGAACTGTAGACTCGAGATATTTCTAATTATGGTTTAAAAACCCCACAAAAGGGGAATGTGGAGGGGAATGTAATTGTTTTCTGCCCTCCTTGTTAGCTTGCCATACACGTATCAATGGTTTCATTACCAACACAGTCACACGGAAGTATTTAAAAGTTTACTTCTCTTTGGAACATCTTTATCCCACACCTTTTATGGCTTTTTCATCTTCCATAACTGTCATCTTCAGCATTTGCAGCCCTTCGCAAGAGAGAGGAAGGAAAATATGTTGTGTATATAATATATGATGACTCAACCCTGTTGTTATCATCACTCACAGGAGAGATGGGGGATCATAAGGTATGAGTTATCCCTCACTCCCTCATTCACAGAGATAAAAACATAGAAATGCCATTCCAACATTTAGGCAAGATATACATACTAGGAATGGCGGAGAAAAATAAATTGTCCTAGTAACTCTTATATTCCTTCCACGATAAAATGGTAGGATTGAGGGAAGCAATGGAAGCCTTTGGAATAAAATCATCATTCCACCAAATGTGATCTTTATATTTATTCAGATAAAGTCTCCCCAGGTTTTGGGTTTTCCACAGGGATGAAAGAAAGAGTCTCTAAACCCATCTACTTATATATGAAATGGGCAGATTCCAGTAGATGGTTCTCCTGCTCAAGAGCTAGATATGCTTATGGAATTTCGGGACTCACAAGTGATTGCAAATTTTCTGAGCAGTGACCCTAAAAAAGAGCTTCAATGTTGTAACTTTGAACACATTCTTCACCCTAGTTTGCTCAGTGCAAATGTACATTCCATAGCACCACTCGTGTTAATGTCTATACGTAGTGACCTTTTCCAGGATTTGGCTTAAAGACCCTTGTTTAAATGTTTTCTCATATTGAAATTGTATGTATTTGAAGCTCAGAAAGTCATAATGATCGATTCTGGTCTTTGTATGAGATAGTCACTGTCCCACCAAAGTTCACCGCCCCCCGCAAGTTGCAATTCTATAGGAATTTGTGAAACTGGGTGATTAAAGTCCCATGAGACATACAGAGTAATCCAGTGATATTTCCTGTTCAATATATTTTTCTCTCTAGCAACATACAGATCTTTAAAGAATGTTCTTAAAAATATTAGCATATTTCAGATTTTCTTGCATCTACAAGCCCTAGTCTATATCATCCTTGCAAAGCGGCAAGGGAACTTAAAACAAAATGAAACAAAACAAAACAACACCAAAAAGACAACTGCAGAAAGGTTTTACATGTGGACCCTGGTTTGTGGCAAGAGCATCTTTCATCCTTAGTGAGACTATTAGAACTGCAAGGGAACCTTAAGGACTGTTAAGATGATTAAGAGCCACATTTAATAGTTGCACCAGTAGCATCTTGACAAACATTTTAATTTTATATCTCTCAAGTAAGCCCATAAAACAGCATGATCTAAAAATCCTTAACAAATATATTAATAAAAATTTAAACATGCATGCATTACTTATCCTGTTTTGAGTTAATTACATAATAATATTGCCATTTATACACCTTAATCAGATTAAATATTGATCAGTGCGTTTTTCATTGATACTTCATTATGACACAATAACTGTCTTGTTGTATCTGGATGAAACTTTAAATTAATTAAAGAGTTTGGATGTAAATGAAAAGTTATGGAAAGAGATTTTTAAACATCAACAGGACTAGAAAGCTCAGTCTATGAATTAAAGCGGAAAAGAAAAATTCAACTCAACCTATTTTAAGGGTTTAAAGTAATTAGATCTAAGAAGGATGAACCAATTTTTTTTTTCCATAGGCTTCAGCTGTATTATCAGTTAGACTGGGTTCATCTATCACTCTGTGTTAAGGAAGAGGTTATGAAATATTACAATTATTTCTAAGGATTATGGTCTTTGTTTATTTCAAAAAGAAGCTAGATTTTAAACAGCATCTAAGATTTGTTAGCATGTGATTAAGGCTGTTTATTTTCATGCTGATGAGCTGAGAGCTGTTTCAATGGAGAGATGCTGTAATTTTCCCATGATCTGGAAAATAATTCATGGTACTTTTTATGTTGTCATTAACTGTCATGTCTCTTGAGTTAAATATGAGCCCTGTCATTTGGAAGTCAGAAAGCGGCTCCTAAATTTCTCAATTTCATTAGCAATTGATTCAAATCATTTCCCGAAAATAGTCTGAATTGACATATGAATTGTAGTGGTTCCTCTGCTTGGTGATTAATTAATCAAGCCATCAGGTTCACATTAAACTATTTATCAATCTTACGATTTCCTGCTTTTCAGAAAAAATTAAAAAGCACTCTAATGATATTTTATGAGTTTGGAGAAAAATTAAGATGGGACCAAAAAAAGTAATCTGTCCTTCCTAATCTGAAGCTTTGTGATGTCAATTTCTGTCAGCCAAGACACTCGGGGAGAATAAGCTGGAACGTGTACCTTAGGGACGGCACCTTGGATCATCCTGCGGGCCTCAGTTTCTCCATCTGTAAAATATGAAAAATGAACTAAATGATCTCTCATTTTTCTTTCACTTTAAAAATTATAGGAGTCTGTGAATCAAAATGGAATGTGGTCATTGTTACCCTTATTTTTATTATTTTGTTGTGTGCCATTGTCTTACAGTAGCAAAAACCAAACAAACCACGTAGGGTTATTGATAAGAGCCTCAGAGACTCCAAATTAAAATTGTAATTGACGTTCTTGGCGCAACATTGGATACTGTTCTGCAATTTGCGTGTGCAATACTATTTTCCACCAAAGGCCACATTAGTCTGGGTGTTTTCTGTTTTGCAGTTGTAACCAGGGATCACAGCTGACTGCTTCGGCCCAGAATGACCATATGAACCTTTCCAAACGTTGGGTTGCACCCAGAGCTGGTTGTTAGCTGAAAAAACTGCTGGCACAACATCAAGCTGTTTGCCTATTTAATTTCATTCAAACTTTGCTGAGTTCAGTTAATAGCCAGTTCTTTTCCAAATAAACAACTAGACAACCGAATTCAGTTCCCTTTCTTTCAAATTTGCTGTGTGTACAACTACAAAACAAAAGACTCATTCCACACAAATCCCTCTGGTATTACTTACAGAGCACTGAGGTTGCTCTCCTGAAGTTAACTGCATTTTAAGTGCTGGCCTTCCTCTGGTGTTCTAGAACAGCATGCAAGCCACACAGGAAGGCCCCTGCATGGGCTCCTACCCTTCTCTCTCCTGCCAGCAGCGCTGGGGCAGAGGCAGCTTTCCTGGCTTCATCTCCTGGGCCACTGCCTCCTCAGGAAGACGGGGGAAATGGAATGTCCTTTTCCTTATTTCTTCTCCTCTGGGCAGGCTGTGACTAGTCGGTCCTGTGCAGTGCCAACTGCAGACTTTAGACGGGGTGAAGAAACCAGAGGAACCATCTAAGAGCACCTGGCTTCCTCGGAGGCTTCCAGAGAAACTACCTTCCTCCCCCAACAGTGGGAAGGTCCCTCCTCTTGAGGAAATGGGTGGAGGCCTTTGGGTCTGAGGTCTCACCGGTACTGTGGCATTACCAGTGAGACCAGATGCACATGTGCATCTTATCAATGAGGAGGGCAAGAGCCAAGGAGAACTTGCCCAAGAATGACACTTTTTGGAAGACTCTTGTCTGTAAGGGTTTTACGGGTAGGCTATGTGACATGCAAACCCACAAAGGATCCCGCATTTAGACTTCAACTGTGTCTCCCAATGAGCTTATTCATACAGCTGCCAAGATGCATGGCAGAATTGGAGCAAAAACAAGGTTCATTACAGGACCAGAAACTTGTGCTCAATTTTGGAAAAATAGTCTCCATAATCCCCCATTTTATTAGTTTGGTCATTATCCTAGACATAGCACATTTTTTTTTTTTTTTAAATAGGCTCCATGCCCATTGTGGTCAAGGCTCGAACTCATGACCCTGAGATCATGACCTGAGCTGAGATGAAGAGTCAGATGCTTAACCAACTGAACCCTCTTCGCACCCAGCACAATATATATATATTTTTTAACTTAAAGAGTTAATTTGTTTAGCATAACCATTCGAACATATAATATGATGTTCATAACTCTATGTCAGTATTTCTCCATATTTTTTTCATATACCAGGAGCTTTAAGGAAACAGAGAAGTCCAGGCCTTCCAGTCTCTCCGAGGCTTTACTCGTTTGTCCTAAGCATCCTTCATTTTCATCTCCACAATGCCAGAGTCCCACTCTGTGGGAAGACGAAGCCATGTAGTAAAAGGAAACTAACATATGGGAGAGGCACATTTTAAGTGCCAAACGAACGACCTAAGCCCTATAACAGTCTTGGTGCATTGCCAAAAGACACCTCCAATTATATTACTAAAGAGAAGAAAAAATCCCTCACCTCTAGATGATATTCTACTCCTGCTATTTTGTTATAATGCACTTGTAATACATAACTATCCCAAGCCCTTTCTGGAATATGCCGTGCTTTCAAAACTCCGGGGCTAGCACCGTGAGGATGGAAAGGAATTGCATTTGCAAATGTCAGCCTACCTCATCCATCTCCCCTCATTCAAACAATACGCATTCGAGGTTCAGCAATCGGAGTTATATATTTTTCCTTAATGTTGTTGTAAGGTAATGGTTCTCTTATCTGAAATTCATCAGCCTGCTATAAATTTAAACTCCATTACTGCCAATAGAGAAAAGCTAAGCACCAAACCACTTTCAATAAATTTGCACTTATGCAATTGAACTGATACGGCCTCAGAGGAAAAGGTGAAACTCGTCTTGAGATATTTAAGTTAGTCTGAGTCACTGCTTCGTCTGGTGTTAAATTGGATCCATCGAGAAATGTAGGGCAGCACTCATCAGCCCTGAGTTATAAGAAGAGATTTCAGGCTGAAAAAAAAAAAAATCTGTCTCCAGCATTCATTATTAGATGGTGTAATTCTAAGAAACCAGTGGCTGGCTCTTATTTGGCACAACTAAATGCTACAAATGGAAACCCTGATGGATGAATATTTTTATGAACAACATTAATCAGGCTCAGGCCAGCCCAGGTCCTGATTTGTCATGTCCGGTCATGAAGCTATAAGTGAGGATGTCTCTGTACTCAAAGCAAAGAGGGTAATTACAAACATTTGCAAGAAGCTTCAGGATTGACAGGTAATCCCCACCCAGATCTGTATACCTGCCGAGGAATACAACAATTGTTACCATCTTCTGTTTCTGATCAGAAACCTGAGGCTCAGATATGTGAAATGACAACCTTTCCAAGGTTTGGGAACCAATGACTTATATTACGTCTTCTGAGCTCTGTGTTTCTGGAAGTGGAAGCCTGAGAACACACCACATTTAGCGGTCTCACGAAAGGCTCCCAGGGTCTCTTGGTGAAGAACGACATCTTGATCAGGAGGCAAAAGAATAAAATGAGGTACCCACAGAATCACAGCTGTAGCTTCCTTGGAGAGAGGGCCTCCAGAAGCTGACCTTCTGAAGCATTCCAGCCTGGGGAGACTGGTCAGCTGGCCAATTAAAGTGGATGGTTTTAAAAGCAGAGGACAGCGTGACCAGGCCAGAGCTTCCGATCTTGTAAGGACTGGGGATTTAGATATTTAAGATGAGTTTTATTTATGATCAGGAAAAAGCACATCTCTGTGGACTCATGCATGGGAAGTTTAACTCCCAGGGCATAACAAGCAGGCTACAAGTGTTGGGGGCTTAGTTGTCAGACACACACACACACACACACACACACACACACCCCACACCCTCCCTGGCCCTTTCTCTCAGCCCCAGCCCCAGTGCCCATTCTAAGGCCAGAACTGGCATCACATACCCGTTGCAAGAACTGAACAGCATTTGCACTTAATTGGATGATATACATTATTCATGAGCCTTGAGTCTGTGATGATTTTGGCATTCATTAGGGGGGAAAAACGGGGCATTAGTTTTCGTGGTACAAAACATTCCGTATTAAACTTCATTTGCAATCCACTTTTAAATGTGAGGAATTAGAAATGCTTTTAAGCAAAGTTAGGAACTATGAAATAGCTGGAAAACAAGTAGCAACAACTTCTAAAGATGGCGAAGAAAGGAGTAAAAGCTGGGATTTTCAGATGTCTCCCTACTCAGAGCTCCGAGTTCCAAGCTCTGAGTATAGGATAGGGAAAGTCACACTGAAATTAAAGCAGGTTCATAAAAATTACAATAATGATACAGGTTTGCATGCATATGCACAGACTTATGAATGTATATACCAGATATATTATATATAGATATCTACATTTTATATTGGAATATATGTATATATGCCCATATACATGTATGTATTATATACATAATATACATATATTCAACATTTATTTAAAGCAAGGGATGAGTTGAGGGTTCTTTTTTTTTTTTTTTTACTACATCTATTTTTCCAAAATAAAGGCATTGTTTCTTGGGAGATAAATGAGACCTGGTTTAGGGTGTATCATGCCCTTTTTCATTCCATTTAGAATAAAGATTTCAGATCATACCAGAAGTTTCTCAAGAATGAGTTTAAATCCACCTCGTTTCCCTTTTCACAAGTATATCTAGAATCCAGAGTTGAGATCATCTAAGTCTATCCCTTTATTGTACAAATGCAGAAACTGAGGCACAGTAAGGAGTCTAGGAGCCCTGGTGCCCAGGGGGTGGTGGGCAGAGGACATTGGGCTCTCTCAGGAACCTTCACATACCTGCTCCCCACATGACATGGCTCCCTGGGAAAGCCCCCTAGTCATGGGCCTTGAAGTCACCCAAATCTGGGTACAGACATAGTCATAGTAAGATCTTAGGTAAGCCTGTTCTTCTTGTTAAGCCTCAATTCTTCAGTTATAAAATAAAGACAATTTTTTTTTAATAAAGGCAGCTTTTGAATGTTAGGAGTTTTGAGGTGATAATTACAGGCAAAGCCCTTTGGACAAACATACATTAGATCTCCATAAAGCTTCCCTGTGACTGTCTGGTTTTTTTATTTTAAAGTCTGAGCACACAGCCTACCTGGACATTCTTGCTCTTGCTTGCTAGCTGTCCCACATTGGTGACACTTGTCTAATGTTCTCAATTAGACATGGAGTGCCTTGGATCAGTTTCATCTTTAGTCCCACTTAGTATTCCCCAGTGTCTGGTCTTCATTCAGCCAGCCGGTGCTCAGCAATGCTACCAACTGTGTTTTACCCTGTGGGACGATTTACGATGTGCCATCTTTTCACATGTCCCTACAAGGTTGAAGTACCTCCCATCAGAAATCAGTGCCGATTCTGTACTGCAGAAAATCCCTCGTACAAGAATATCGACAGGCAAAGTTCCCCTCATTGTCTTAATTAATGCCCGCAAAGACCCAGGCAGGCAGTGACCACCATCTGCATTTAATAGAGGAGGAAAGCGAGTCTGCAGGGGAAAGGGAGCTATATGCCTGCCTTCCGTCCAGCAACAAAGGGATGGGCATGGAAAATAATCTCAGGTGTCCCATCCTACATCCAGCAGGGACCCCACTCAATACGCTGTCTCTCAGTACA
Source organism: Taxidea taxus jeffersonii (assembly GCA_003697995.1). Classification (NCBI taxonomy): domain Eukaryota; kingdom Metazoa; phylum Chordata; class Mammalia; order Carnivora; family Mustelidae; genus Taxidea; species Taxidea taxus. The sequence continues at coordinate 12,209 of RCUC01138431.1, read as the reverse complement.
GACTCACTGTCTGTTGTTGTGGGTTGCACTCCACAAAGCAAGGCCCCTATAGAAGTAGGGTGTTTTCAGAAGAGTAGGATAAATAGGTTGGCTCATTTTTGCTAATGTTTTATTTGAGAAAGTCCCAAAGCTAGACTAAAGTGATTGCCCGTCACCAAGGGTCTGAAGCACGTTCCAAGAGGCTCATCATAAGAGGGAAATTTCTTTGAAGTTTCCCATTTAAATTCACATCCATTTGAGTCAACGCCACATTAAAATATATGTGTTTATTTTAATACACATTTACTGCTTAAATCTTGAAGTAAAATAGGTTTTCCAAGAAAGGGAACCATTTTGTCTTCTGGTTCAGGGCACCCCTGGCCCACAGCTGTACACTGAGATTCAGAAGAATGGTTGGGGCTGTCTCTATGATAATCCCCCAGTCTCAGCTCCAGCCCCGACACATGGTGACCCCCACAGTCTATTATCATCAGGACCCAGCTAATGGGCCTCGATGAGGGCGGGCCTGCACATGCAACCGGGCTGACCCATCCGTCAATTTTTCTTAAGGAGCCACTGAGGATGCTTGCTTCCCACAAAAGCCCTAAGAGCAGCTGAACTCATTTCTCTTCTGTCCATGTGTATTAATTCCCGTTTCAGTAATGAGATACAGAGGAGGGAAAAAAGGGCTGAGGACTGATGTGGAATCAGATTGGGCCTGATGAGTTATGGAGCCTGCCTTCTCATCAGCGATGTAAAACAGCCCGGGCTCTATTTACTGCTGCTGTCAGCAGGATCGATAAATAACATTTTCAGTGACATGAAGAGGGAATGTGTGAGCTCAATGAAATGAAGGGGAGCCAGAGGTAGAAGCAGACAATGCCTTTTTTCTCTTCCTGCCTATGCTGAGCCGCAGCCCCAGCTGAGCCTGTAAGCCACTATCAGCTGGCTTGGGCGGGCAGTGTCGCCCATTCTTAGTCACTTCTGAGGGAGGCATCTTGGCTTATTGTTTAGACTGGACAAAAGAGTACAGGGCCAAGGTAGAACCCAGACGAGGCGTGCCTGACTGTCAGGGGCCTGAGAGGACACCGAACATTGAGAAGGGCCTCTGTGGTTAGGTGTTAGGTGGGGTGACCTAGACCAGAACAGAATTCCAATTCCCTCCTGCAAGAGTTTGGAGTCAAGAATTAACATAGTCACAGAACTTCCATTTTGAGGGAATCTCTGAGGTCATCAGAATCATCTCTTCGGTACATGAAGGGCTGAGCCCGCCTCTGCCCATAGGGAGATCACTAGCTCTTTCCATGGTCGGCCCCCTCCATGCCACGTGGGTGGTGGGATCTGCTGATGCAAGGCCTCAGCACCTTCCTGGAGCCCCTCTGCTTTCCATGCCCTGTGAGACTGGCATCCTGCTGGGGGTGCCTGGGGTCTCAGGAACACTGAAGACAGTCCCGGGGCAGTTGGTCCTGCCTTTGTGGTGTGGACAGCTTGGTAGCAAGGTGCCTTGAGCTGAAAGCACAGCAAAGAAGCTCGGTTGCAGGTTTGATGAGCAAAATCATTTTGAGGACTTCGTTTGCACTAATTCTTCCTCCCTCCCTGCCCCCGCCAACACTTTCTTAGCAGCTTCATTAGGGCTAAAAACTATGCACAGTTAAGAGTCACTTATAAATCTTGGATATGTCAGACTCTTTGTGGCATTTCAAAGTTCTGGCTGAAACCAGCTGTGAGAGCTCCATAGCATGGGGGAAGAGAGAGGAAGAGCAAGGAGGAAGTCATTAGCATGTGAGTGGAGAGAAAGGGTGGCAGAGAGAGGAGATGGCCAGAAGGACTAGAAAGAAATGAGGGGAAAGAGGGGAAAGAGAAGATAAGAAAGTGCTGGAGGAAAGGGAGGGAGGAGCGGCAGGAGAGGGGCTGGTCTGCAAATCCCTGCCCCCCCTCAACCTAGCTCCAGATTTGTAAAAACCATTACTTGGGTGAAAAACAACATCACCAGAAGAAGCTCTTCAGAGGCTGTGTCAAAAAGTACTAAGAAAGAGAATCATAGAATATATATTCTAATTCCAAGTGTCCTTTGGGGAAATCCAGTCTCAACATGATTATGTGAACGTTAAAGTCCTTTTTTATACTCATGATAGTGGATGCTTACTGGATGCCATGCGTTGTTCAAAGTTCTTTACCAGTATTCATGTACCAAGTCTACGTGCCAAGCCTATGAAATTGGGGCCATTACTGTGCCTGCTCTAGCAAGAAGCACAGAACCTGAGTAACTGTCTAGGGCAACACGGTCAGGAATGGAGGAGCCAGGATTTGATGTGTGCCCAGAGCCTGGATGGCTGAGCACCTTATGCTTCTGCCTCTCATTCACTGTTGAATCATGCATTCAATAGATATTTATTGAGCCCCTACTATATAGCTCCTACTATATATGTCAGTCCCCCCAGTAACATCACCTGGATACCAAGCATACAGGTAAGAACGGGCACATTCTCTGCAATGAAGGACAGCAAGACTGATGGGGTGAGGCCTCACAATCAGTGATAGCTGCTTGGTTAGTTGTCCCCATGCTCTGAAAGGGTTAAGCCAGACAAGGGCTTGGAAATTTGCCTTTCTCTTATGCTCCCACATGATTTCAGTGTTGCTGGTCTGAGGACCTCACTGGGAGGACCCCTGAGTTAGAGATAGTGTTGTAAGCAGAGAGAGCAGAAACTGAGACCTAGACTATGGTTGGTTGAGAAGTTTGCAGGTGAAGAGGCAGGAGGAGAGATTGTCTACAGGCCTGGAGGCAATGGGCAGATGGTACTTTGGGAAATGGAGGTAATGGCCAGAACCCGGAAGTGTTCTGAAGTGAAGGAAAGGAGGTGACACTGAGGACCCAGGTGAATTTAACGCAACTCTCACCCAGTTGAGGAGATTATTCCCCATGAAAAATTCCGCAGAGCCACCACACAGGGTCGTTGTTTCCAAAAAGTAAAGTCGTCTTGATATGAAAGGAAGTTGGATTTCCAATCACTTATCTGGCCTTCCTTCATGTTGTCTTGGAAAATTTGTTCCGGGTTGCATTGACCTCATGTTTCTTTTGCTGCATGAGAATAATAAACATGCATGAGTCCATGACATGCCTTTCTCCATGATAAAACCCAGCCCTTTATGGCAATGACATAGGTGACTGCTTCTGCAAATGGTTTTGAGAACTAGAAGATCCCACTGGCTACTCAAGGGGTTCCAAAACCCACTAGTGTAGCTTTCTTATTAATCTGTGGGATCACCATGAGGCTTCTATTGATGTGCAAATGTGTATGCAGGAAAGATAATTTATTACTATCACAGTTCTCATAAGTACAGTTATAGAGAGGAGTTTAATGGGTTATCTCCTTGTTATCCGCAGCTGGGCTGAGACTGGGGGAGCAGAGGGATCTCTTACCATTCCCTGACAAAATGTCTCCCCTCTGCATAGAGGGTGTGCTCTTTATGACCACTTGACTATGAGAGACACATACAGACACAGCTGTGTCCAGCATCATCTATACACATGTTCAATGTGTTATTCATTGACCAGTTCATTTTAGTCCATGTGAAAGTTGCCTTAGGGCTCATAGAGTTGGGCATACACATTCTCTCCAGAATTGCTTTATGGTCCCAATCACAAATGGACAATGAAACTTTAGGAGCCACATCTTAGTTATAGCATGTGAGAGTGGGTACCTAAGTGGGTGGGTCATTAGGAATGAGTAAAAATGCAGCATGAAGAAAAAAGAGGAGTAGAATGAGCTCCAAGAGTGATGGAAGATGCAGAGGGATGGAAAAAGGGAATCAAAAGAGCACCCCTGGGGCACCAAAGACACACCTGCTTTAGCTTCTGTTGGGGAAGGAGTGGCAGAATTTAAAGGGTCAGTGAACTTGGTTGTGGACAAAGAAGAAGCATGCTCCTACCGTGCTCCTTAAGTGAGTTACATTCTGGTCTGGAATGGCAAAGTAGGACACATCTTTCATCAAGATAGAAACCAAACCCAAACCCAAACCAAACTAAAGCAAACAAACGAACAAAAAAACCCAAACATATCAAGGGGAAAAAAATCACTTAAGTTCTGAAACATGAATTACTTTTAAAATTTTCTTTTCTGCCACAAAAGGTATATTTCCCTGAGTACCCTAAGGCATCTGGCAGGTATCCTGTGATGATGTGATTGTTGGACGGGTAGCAGTGGCAGGAGGAGGAGGAACAGGGAGTTCTAACCCTCCTACCATTGTTTTCTCTGCCTGTTCAAGAAGTGACTCTTCTTTTTATAAATCAGTTAGCAAGATCCCATGAACTTTCTTTTTACCCTCATCAGATGTTGATCAGAAGGACTGATGATGTTTTCTCTCTCTCTCAAAACCTGATAGATGTCAGGCCCCCAGCTTGTTAACTGCTGATTTGGCTATCATTAGTTTCTGCTTCAGATGACTGCCCCATTTATCTTGGCTTAATACATTACCATGCCAACATACGGTGGTATATAGGTATTCTTTTATTATGCTCAAGTAGCATATTGAAGCATGTTTCAATTTAGAGTGACACACAAATCTAACTTTCCTCACCCTTTAATTTGACTCAGTGGAAACACAATGTGGGCATAACAGACAGTATACAGTCTATTAGCAATTTTACAGTGAATCACTGTTAGTGTCTGTCATCTTAGTATTTATTTGACTAAGTCGCCTATGATCTAGTTGAACATTTCATATATGCCTATATTTTGCTTCCTGACAACCTAGGTAGGAAGCACATCTAGGACAGCATATGAAATATGCATGTGTCCTCCCATGAAAATATTTATAAATATATGATTTTCATAGTGAAAAACTTAAACAATGATGACACAACTGATTCTGCTCCAATCTGCATAGTTATTATTGAATTTTTAAAGTCATTAAAGGAAAAAGTTGAAGAGATACAGAAACCAGGGTATCAGAATCAGCTTTTGCGTGTCTGAGCCTTTTCTGGGAGAAAGAGGTGGGGAGAGTTTTCAGTTAGCCACCAGATCATAGCAAAAAAAAAAAAAAATTCATTGACCTTTTTGTGATGTAGTGTGAATCTTCTCTCCATATTTGTTGCTTTAGAAAATGATAAAAAGGATCATTCAGAAAATTCAAATTTGCTTCCAAGCACTCCTAATTCAATCACAACAGCACTTCAATAAGTCTGAAAAAATAACAGGATACACATACATGCACATATACATCCTTGAGATAATACAGTGTATATGGGTAGACATACACTGTATGTGCATGTGTGTACATATGTGTATGTATATATGTGTGCATATATGCCTATATATGTGTATGTGTATATTTATGTATGTATATGTATATATGTGTGTATGTATGGCTATGTGTGTATACAGTAAAGGAAAGTTCTCATCTTCCTCTTTCACAAACTCAATCTTGAACCATCCTTCTCAACCCATTCCTTACTTGTTCTCCATACAACCTTGCATAACCGCCTTGTTGATGTTCCTTTAAACTTTTTAGTTGGCTATGCTTTGGGCTTATGCAGCAGTGGTGTTTCATTCCTATACTATTAGTCAGGATCATTTTTATCGAAGGGGATAGAGAGTTTCCAGTTACATCAGATACTGAATTTCCTTGTTGTTTGGTTGCTGTGACTCTGTTTAACCTGATTTGAAATGGGTTATAGGATATATAGCTTTAGGCTTTGCTAGATCCGTGTGCTCAGATGATGTTGTCAGGGCTTTCTGGCTATCTTGCCGTGTCTGGATTCACTTTCTACTGTATGATCGTGTCATTCTCAGAGAAGCTCTTTCCAGGTAGTGAGAAATGTGGTGCTTAGTATCCTCAGGTCTTTACACTAATGACTCATGATGGAAAAGAAAGAAAGCCACTTTTTCAGTGCCAATATGCATAATCTCAGGAAGGTTTCTGACTGGCCCTACTTGGGTCACACCCTAAATCACTGGGACAATCATTGGATCTCTTTACACTTTGGGTCTAGCCTAGTGACTTGAACCCAGCTTAGGGCTAGGAGGTTAAATGGGGTTCCATGATTAACTGCCTTATCATAACCACATGGAATGGTATGTGGGTGATGAGAGAGAGGGTGATGAGAGCTGCTCCCATAGAAAATGGGAATCAGAAGTAGAAACCACCTCTCCACCTTACCTACCTAGGTACCTTGACTCAGATTACCTCAGTTAATCATCTCTCCCAATCTTATTACTCTTAGGACTTTCCAATCCATTACACTTTCCCCAGTCCTCAACTACATTTTTCCCAAGTGAATTTGGGAATCCTAATTTTTCCCAACCTCTACATCACAGCTGCAGTTGCTTAGAATTTTCCCAGAGAAAGCAGGACTCAACAAAAGCCCAAGAGATAAAACACTTGCATGGCCAATAAGCCTTAAAGTAGGCAGTAAAAGATGGACAGATGGTCTCCATCCAAGATTCTTGGAAAAGCAGCCAGACATTCTGTGTATGCTTGATAAACATCAAACAAATCACAGACATCTGTGAAGAGGGGTTCTACCCATGACCACTGGCTGGATCCCTGGAAGAAGAAGAAAAAAATACTCTCAATCATGTTTCCTAGCCCAGTTCCTCTACACATTATCTTGCCTCAAACATAAACCTTCTCTGGAATGACTTGCATTGTAGTAGCTGGTATTAAAATTCTAGGGTAACTTAGACATAAGACAGTGAGAGAAAATTACCTGATTTCTGTAAGCTTGGTTTATCTTTTTATCTGTAGTATGGGAATAAGAATATTTATTTCATGAGACAGGTGTGAGGCTTCAATCACTTAATCTCTTTAAGCTTCAGTTTCATGTACAGTGAATATATATTAATACCATACTCAGGATAAGTTAGAGACCCACTCCATATCCATTCTGCTCTTCTTCCTTAGTAACATAATTCCAGTTTTGGTAGAGGTGGCAATATGCCATGATTTAAAAAAAACCCAGCCTTCCTTGCATATGGGCGTGGTCAAGAAAAGTGGAAGTTTTTAAGAGTGAAAGGGGCTGATGCAACTGATTCGCTTTTGCCTTTATTTCTCCTTTTTTTCTTTTTAAAAAGATTTTATTTTTATTTATTTGAAAGAGAGAGAGAGCACACACAGAGGGAGTTGGAGAGGGAGAAGCAGGCTCCCTGAGCAGGGAGCCCAATTGGGGGCTGGATCCCAGGACCCTGAGATCATGCCCTGAGCCGAAGGCAGACGCTTAACCTACTGAGCCACCCAGGGGCCCCTTATTTCTTCTTTCTATCTGTAATTAGGATGTGACATCTTCAGCTTCAGCAGCTATCTGGGAGGCATGAGGAAAGACAAAGAGAATTGCTGAGACCTTGGTTTTGACATCCTTGAGTTGCTGGAACAAGGCCAGCAATCTCTTACTTCTAGACTTTTTGTCATTTGAGAGAAAAACAAATCCTGTTGTGCCTAGTGCTCTGTAGTCAAGTCTCTCTTACTTGCAGCTAAATGCAATGTATAATTGTGTTAAGATTGTTTAAGGGTTCAGACAAGTATCCATATAAAACACTCATTGCAAAAATCCACAGTATTGACTCTAGAATACTTTGATGCTGTTGTTTTTTGTTCTCACCAGAAGGTGTCAATGGAATGTTTTCTTCCAACTATGTCACAACTATTCTGACTTCAGAAATGTTAGGATGGGCAAAACTTGCCCCTTGAAATCAATGAAATAGGATGATAATAATAGCTAAAATTTACAGAGCAACTCTTGTTTATAAGCATAACAGAGCTAACCCACTGCCACGTACATGGCAGGTGCTCAAATTGTTGTTTTTAAAGTATCTATTCTTACCCCTTCTTCTACTGCAAGGGTGTGTCTGTCCAGGAAGAGGCAGCCTCCTTCAATAAAATGTAAACAGTAATAAGTTCCAGGTGCACTCAGGAGGTGGTTGCAGCAAACAGTGCCTTCTCACTAAAAAGAAACCTCAAACATGAATTTTGGAAAAATAATGAGTTTGGGATCAAACTGCCTTTTATAGGGGACCTAACAAGGCTGGTTCCTAATTCTGGTTAGCTCTAAAGAGTGGGTCCAATTGGTAGGGCTGGGATTAGCACTATTGGGACAGACCAAATTCATGGACATATTAGGTCTGCTATCAATGTCACCCTCTCCCCTACTCCTCCCTCACCCCCAGGCCTGCTGGGGAGGTAGCCTCTACCATCAGCGTTTCCATGACGATGCAGTATATTTAGTCAGCAGCACCTCCCGAGTAAACAGTAATCCTTCAGAAAAACAAGAAGGTCATTACAGCAACTTGTCAAATCAATGCAGAGGGTGTCGAGGCCGATTAAGGCATCTTCTCTCACAGCTGACACAGTGTCAATAGTACTGGGCCACTCCTGCTCAGGCAGATGATTGAAGTGAAGTGCCCATCAGTCAGGGCGTTGAGGTGGGCTAACGATTCCCCGTGCTGCCTATTAGAGCTACATGACAACTCAATCCTGTTTGCTGGCAAAGAGAGAGAGAGGGAGAGAGAGAGAGAGAGAGAGAGAGAGAGAGAGAAGGGGAAAAAATAGTGACCTTGTTACTTTGTTTGAAGCTGAATTAAATTGACAAGAGCAGCTAATCTTTACCTAGGGCGATTAACAGAATTAAGGACCACAACAAAGGCACCCAAGGTTTTAACATTTATGCAAGGGCTCAGGGATGTTTATGATGTAGGAAGCTCTCCTTTGGTATTCAGGTACAATCCAGATATATATTCTGGGCCAAGCCTTCTCCAAATGAAGCGTGGGTAATCCCATTAACACCCTGCCAAAGCAACGTGTAAGGACACAAGGCTTCCACGGAATGTGTCTCTTCCTGCACCAGCCGGGAAGCCTACTCTTCCCAGTGGCACTGGCTGATTATTTTAGACTGATGAATCTAGGCTAGGGAAAGCCATAAATACACAGAGTTTTTAACATATTTCCCAGGAGAAGTATTTTGCCTTATTTTAGATCTTCTAAGCCTATGATTCCAGAGCAATTTTTTTCCAAACCATCCAGTGGTTCAGCAAAATAAGAGAAGGGCCTCATGGCAGGAGAAAAGAACTCTCAAAGAAGGAAATGAGAAGCTTGAGAGATTCTTGGACAGAAATATTTTTTTCTAACTTACTGGAACATTCTACCCTTGATGCAGTTAAAGGCATGGGCTCCAGCATGAATAAATTAGAACAAATTGGAACAATGATATCAAATACAAAAATTTTATTTTTTATATACAATTGCATTTAACATTTACTGAGAACACTCTTCAGTGACCAGAAGCAGGAGTCATCAACTCCTTTTCTGTAAAGGTCAAATAGTAAATATTTTAGGCTTTACAGACCTTATCATCCCTGTTGCAACTACTGAACTCTACCATTATAGCATGAAAAGAGTCATAGGTAATATGTAAATTAGCAGGTGTGGTTGTGTTCCAAGAAAACCTTTGTTTATAATAACAGAGTGTGAACAAGATTTGGTCTGCTAGCTGCAGTTTGCAGACCCCTGATCAAAAAGATTGTAGCAATTCCATGCACCCAACTAACATTCATGGAGTGCTTTGTATTTGTCAGGCACAGTGGTAGCTGTTAGAGGAAAAAGAGGGAACCAGCCAATCCTTGCCTATGAAGACTCTGCAGTATAATGGAGAAGATCACTATTTGTGTGCATGACTATAATACAATCTATTAGGTGCTGTAATGAAAAAACACAGATGAGGGTACCTGGGTGGCTCAGTCAGGTGGGCGTCTGCCTTCGACTCAGGTTATAATCCCGGGGTCCTGGGATCGAGCTCCACATTGGGCTCCCCGCTTAGTGGGGAGCCTGCTTCTCCCTCTCCTCCCATTCATGCTGTCTCTTGATATCTGTATATATACAGATATACTATATATATAGTATATATACTGTATATATACAATATATATACTGATATACTATATATAGTATATATAATGTATATATACAATATATATACTGTATATATTACTGTATATATAACAGTAATAATATATACAGTATATATACAGATATACAGATATATATATACACAGATATATAATAAATAAAATATTTATACAGATATATACATATATACAGATATACAATAAATAAAAAACACAGATGAAAGTAATAAATTTTCTTCCTAGGGCAAAAAAGTTCAGAAAAAAATGACAGAAAACAGGAGACTTTGGGGTTACACATTCAAGAAGCTTTAAGTGGGTAAAGTAGGTAAAGACATTATAGATTGAGTGTAGCCAAAGTGTAGTGTGTGTGCGTGTGCATGTGCGTGTGTGTGTGTGTAAGAAAGAGAGATATCTAGAAACAGATATTACTGGTGAAATGGGAGGGGCAAGGAACAGAGAAGGAGACTTTAGGGGACAAACTTGTTGCAGAAAGGACTAGAAAGGTACATGTGGACCAGAGGAACGGATTTGTATGGCAAGCTAAGGAATTCATATTTTTGTCATCTATAGGCAATAAGAAGCAGTTAATGATTTTAAGCAGAAGAATAATGCAATCAGATGGCTGTGTGGAAATAAGGAAAGACTAGCAGAGACTATTATAATAGTTCCAGGCAAAAAGAATAAAATCCTGGGTTAAGATTGATCAGGGAATACAGAAAAGAACAAGATGTGAGAAATGTTTCATAATATAATCTATCAAGCTCCTGCTCCAATGGATAGGGCATATATGGCTAAAGGCTTACCTTGGCATCAGTTCCAAGAAAGATGGTCTTGGGAGAGTGTAGGACTTTGAGAAAAATTTGCACAGGGCCAACTAAGACAGCACAACCAAGGGAGAAATTTAGTCTAAGAAGATAACCAAGAATATCACCATGGAAACAGTCTATAAAAGCCAAGCACGGAAGATGATCCAAAGGTAAGAGTGAGGCACTGGATCACTGAGGTGAGAAGCTCATGAAAGTTGGTGGAGGTCAGAATACAGGCCTGGAAATATGGTTGGGGCAAATTGGTCATGTGAGGTACATGGGAGATCATTCCTCAGTTTGATATGGTGCCACTGTAAGGAGATTTAATAATAGATGGGCTCATATAAACTCAGATACAATCAATAACACCAGGGATTATTCCAAGAATTCTAGCTGGGTCATTCAAAGCAAGGATATATTAATAGAAGTAGCAAAGACAGAAGATGATATCGGCAGAGTGATACTGAGTTTACGTTGGGACATGATGATTGGAAACACTTACAGATTAACTGGTGGCTTGTTGAATTTAATGATGTAGAGCTAAGAACTGGACATGTAATTTTTTAAACTATTTTTTATTAACATATAATGTAGTATTTGTTTTAGGGGTACAGGTCTGTGAATCATCAGTCTGAACAATTCACAGCACTCACCATAGAACATACCCTCCCAATGTCCATAACCCAGCCACCCTATCCCTCCCCCCTCGCCCCTCCAGCAACCCTCAGTTTGTTTCCAGAGATTATGGTTTGTCTCCTTCCCCAGTACCATCTTGTTTTATTTCCCCCCTCCCCCCATAACCCCCCACCCTGCTTCTCAAATTTTTCATATCAGAGAGATCATATGATAGTTTTCTTTCTTTGATTGACTTATTTCACTTAGCATAATACCCCCTAGTTCCACCCACATGACAATGACAAGATTTCCTTTTTGATGGCTGCATGGTGTTCCATTTCATTCATATATAAATATATATGTATATACGTATACACACACATCTTTATCCATTCTTCTGTTGATGGCCATCTAGGCTCTTTCTATGGTTTGGCTATTGTGGACATTGCTGCTATAAACATTCAGGTGCACGTGCCCCTTCAGAACACTACATTTGTATCTTTAGGGTAAATACCCAGTAGTGCGATTACTGGGGCATAGGGTACCTCTATTTTCAACTCTTTGAGGAACTTCCATACTGTTTTTGAGAGTGGCTGCACCAGCTTGCATTCCCACCAAAAATGTAGGAGGGTTCCCCTTTCTTTGCATCCTCGCCAACACCTGTCATTTCCTGAGTGGTTAATTTTAGTCATTCTGACTGGTGTGAGGTGGTATCTCACTGAGGTGGTTTTTTTTTTTAATTTAAGCTTTTTAAATTTAAACATATAACGTAACCCCATCACCCTCTCCCAACCCCTCTCCCCCCCACTCCCCTCAGTTTGTTTTATGACATTAAGAGTCTCTTTTGGTTTGTCTCCCTCCCGATCCCATCTTGTTTCATTTTTTCTTTTCCTACCACCTTAACCCCCACCCC
>RCUC01138430.1:0-41960 GCA_003697995.1 Taxidea taxus jeffersonii | reverse complement strand
TGGGATTACATTATATGTTTAAATAAAAAAGCTTAAAAAAAAAAAAACAAAAGACTCTACCTCCAAACTACTAGAACTCATGCAGCAGTTCAGTAATGTGGCAGGATACAAAATCAATGTGCAGAAATCAGTTGCTTTCTTATACACTAGCAATGAAAAAATAGAAAGGGAAATGAGAGAATTGATTCCATTTACTGGAATCAATTGCACAAAGAACAATAAGATACCTGGAATAAAACTAACCAAAGAGTTAAAGTATCTGTAGTCAAAGAACTACAGAACACTCATGAACGAAATTGAAGAAGACACAAAAAGATGGAAGAGCGGAAGAGCATTCCATGTTCATGGATCAGAAGAATAAACATTGTTAAAATGTCTATACTGTCTAGAGAAATCTATACTTTCAGTGCCACCTCAATCAAAATTCCACCAGCATTTTTCAAAGAGCTGGAGCAAAAAATCCTAAAATTTATATGGAATGAGAAGAGACCCCGAATTGGTAAGGAAACGTTGAAAAAGAAAAACAAAACCGGGGGCATCACGTTGCCTGATTTCAAGCTTTACTACAAAGGTGTGATCACCAAGACAGCATGGTACTGGCACAGAAATGGACACATAGACCAGTGGAACAGAGTAGAGAGCCCAGATATGGATTCTCAAATCTATGGTCATCTAATCTTCAACGAAGCAGGAAAAAGTATCCAGTGGAAAAGACAGTCTCTTCAATAAAAGGTGCTGGGAAAATTTGACAGCTGTGTGTAGAAGAATGAAACTCAACAATTCTCTTACACCATACACAAAGTTAAACTCAAAATGGATAAAAGACCTCAACGTGAGGTAGGAATCCACCAGAATCCTAGAGGAGAACATAGACAGTAACTTCTTCGACATTGGCCACATTAACTTCTTTCAAGATATGTCTCCAAAGGCAAATGAAAAAAAAGCAAAAATGAACTTTTGGGACTTCATCAAGATCAAAAGCTTCTGCACAACAAAGAAAATAGTCAACAAAACAAAGAGGCAACCCACAGAATGGGAGAAGATATTAATAAATGATACCACAAAGGGCTGATATCCAAGATTTATAAAGAACTCCTCAAACTCAACACACACAAAACAGAAAATCATGTCAAAAAATGGGCAGAAGATATGAACAGACACTTCTCCAAAGAAGACATACAAATGGCTAACAGACACAGGAGAATACAATCAATGCCTGAAATAAAAAATGCACCAGAGGGAATCAACAGATTCGCAGATACAGAAGAATGGATCTGTGACCTGAAAGGGTAATGGAAAGAAAGAACTCAAGCTAAATAGCAAATAGGAAAAAAATTTTAAATGAGAATTTAAGAAATCTCTTGGTCAACATCAAGGGAACAAACATTTACATTATAGGGGTCCCAGGAGGAGATGTAAAAGATAAATGAACAAAAATTTTTTTGAAAGAATACTGAAAACGTACCTAACCCAGAAAAGGAAGTGGACATCCAGACTCAGGAAGCACAGGGAGTTAATCTAAACCCAAGGAGGCTCCCACCAAGACACATAATACTTAAAATGGAAAGTGGCTAAGATTAAATAAAAGAAGGAATTTTTAGGGCGCCTGGGTGGCTCAGTTGGTTAAGTGACTGCCTTCGGCTCAGGTCATGATCCTGGAGTCCCGGGATCGAGTCCCACATCGGGCTCCCAGCTCCATGGGGAGTCTGCTTCTCCCTCTGACCTTCTCCCCTCTCATGCTCTCTCTCTCTCTCAAATAAATAAATAAAAAATCTTTAAAAAAAAAAAAGAAGGAATTTTTAAAAACATGGGAAAAATGAAAATGAAGACACAATGGTCCAAAAACCTTTGAGATGCTGCAAAATGTTTCCAAGAGGGAAGTTTATAGCTACTTTGGGGCTATTTCAAGAAGGAAGAAAAATCTCAAATAAACAACCTTAACTTACACCTGGAGGAACTAGAAAAAGAACAACACCAAAATCAAAACCAAGTAGGAGGGAGGAAATAATAAAGATTAGAGCAGAAACAAGTGATATAGAAAATAAAAAAAAAAAAAAAAAATAGAACAGATCAATAAGACCAGGAGCTGGTTCTTTGAAAAAGAAAATCAATACAATTATATCTCTAGCCAGGCAAGAAAAAATGAGAAAGGACTGAAATGAATAAAATCAGAAATGAGAGGGGAGAAATAACAGCCAACACTACAAAAATACAATTGCAAAAGAGTATTATGAAAGGCTATAAGCCAACAAATTGAACAACCTAGAAGAAAGGGATAAATGCTTAGAAACATACAACTTACCAAAACTAAAACAGGAAGAAATAGGAAATTTGAACAAACCAGGAACCAGCAAAGGGATTGAATCAGTAATTTAAAAACTACCAACAAAAGTCCAGGACCACATAGCTTCATAGATGAATTCTACCAAAAACTTAAATGAGAATTAATATCTATTCTTCTCAAACTATTCCAAAAAATAGAAAAGGAAGAAAAACTTCCAAATTCATTCTATGAAGCCAGCATTACCCTAATACAAAAACGAGATAAAGACTCCACTAAAAAAGAGAATTACAGGTCAATATCTCTGATGAACATAGATGTCAAAGTCCTCAACAAACTACTAGCAAAGCAAAGCCAATAATATATTTTATTTTACTTCTAAGATTCTGTGTATTTTTAAAAAGATTTTATTTGTTTGAGAGAGAAAGAGCATAAGCAAGGGAAGGGGCAGAAAGAGAGCAAAAGGGACAAGTAGATTCCCTGTTGAGCAGGAAGACTGCTCATATGACTGATAAGAGGTTTGATCCCAGGATCCTGAAATCATGACCTGAGTCAAAGTCAGACTTTTAACTGATGAGACATCCAGGCACCCCCAATAATATATTTTTAAAAAATCATTCACCACAATCAAGTGGGATTTATTCCTGGGTTGCAAGTGTGGTTCAATATTAGCAAATTAATCAACATTATATATCACATCAATAAGAGAAAGGATAAGAACCATATGATCATTTCAAGATGCAGAAAAAGTATTCAACAAAGTATGACATCTATTTGTGATAAAAACCCTCAACAAAGTAGGGTTAGAAGGAATATAACATAATAAAGTGCAACTATGAAAATTGCTCGGTTAACATCATCCATAAAGGGGAAAAATGAGATTTTCCCCTAAAGTCAGGAAAAAGATAAGGATATCCATTCTCACCACTTTTATTCAGCATAGTGAATGTTGTGGAAACCCTAGCCACAGCAATCAGACAACAAAGAGAAATAAAATGGGTCCAAATTAATAAGGAAGAAGTAAAACTTCCACTGTTTGCAGATGACCTGACACCATATATAGAAAACCAGAAAGACTGCAAAAAAAAAATACAACAACTGCTAGAACTAATAAATGAATTCAGTAAATTTGCAGGATATAAAATCAGTGTACAGAAATCCGTTGCATCTCTATACACCAATAATGAAGCAGCAGAAAGAGAAAGTAGGGAAAAAATCCCATTTACAATTGTACCCAAAATTATAAGACACTTAGGAATAAACCTAACCAAAGAGGTGAAAGATCTGTACTCTGAAAACTATAAAACATCAGTAAAAGAAATTGAAAACAGCATAAAGAAATGAAAAGACAGGACACCTGGGTGGCTCAGTCGTTAAGCATCTGCCTCTGGCTCAGGTCATGATCCCAGAGTCCTGGGATTGAGACCTGTATTGGGCTCCCTGCTCAGCAGGAAGACTGCTTCTCCCTCTCCAACTCCCTCTGCTTGTGTTCCCTCTTGCTGTGTCTCTCTCTGTCAAATAAAATCTTTAAAAAAGAAAAAGAAGAAATGAAAAGACATTCCATGCTCATGGATTGGAAGAGCAAATATTGTTAAAATATCTATACTAATCCCCCCCAACCAAATCCACATATTCAATGCAATCCCATCAAAATATGAATAGAATTCTTCGTGGAACTAGAGCAAACTATCCTAAAATTTGTATGGAACCACAAAGACCCTGAATAGCCAAAGCAACCTTGTAAAAGAAAAGGTAAAGCTTGAAGTATCACAATTTTGGGCTTCAAGTTATATTGTAAAGCTGTAGTAATCAAAACATTATGGTATTGGCACAAAATAGGCACATAGGTCAATGGAATAGAATAGAAAACTCAGAAATGAACCCACCTGAACCCACTCAGAAATGAACCCACATTTATATGGTCAATTAAAGTTTAACAAAGCAAGAAAGAGTATATAATGGGAAAAAGACTGTCTTCAACAAATGGTGTTGGGAAAACTGGACAGCTACATGCAAGATAATGAAACTGGAATGCTTTATTATACCACACACAAAAATAAACTCAAATGGATTAAAGAACTAAAATTAAGAAGATGAGAAACAAGTGTTGGAGAGGTGGTGGAGAAAGGTAAACCCTCTTACACTGTTGGTGGGATGCAAGTTGGTGTAGCCACTTTGGAAAACAGTGTGGAGATTCCTTAAGAAATTAAAAATAGGGGCACCTGGGTGGCTCAGTGGGTTAAGCCGCTGCCTTCGGCTCGGGTCATGATCTCAGGGTCCTGGGATCGAGTCCCGCATCGGGCTCTCTGCTCAGCAGGGAGCCTGCTTCCTCCTCTCTCTACCTACTTGTGATCTCTCTCTGTCAAATAAATAATAATAAAAAAAGAAATTAAAAATAGAGCTATTCTATGACCCTGCAATTGCACTACTGGGTATTTACCCCAAAGATACAGATATAGTGAACAGAAGGGCCATCTGTACCCCAATGTTCATAGCAGCAATAGCCACAATAGCCAAACTGTGGAAGGAGCCAAGATGCCCTTCAACAGACTAATGGATAAAGAAGATATGGTCCATATATACAACAGATATTACGCCTCCATCAGGAAGGATGAATACCCAACTTTTGTATCAACATGAATGGAACTGGAGGAGATTATGCTGAGTGAAATAAGTCAAGCAGAGAAAGTCAATTATCATATGGTTTCAATTACTTGTGGAGCATATGGAGTGACATGGAGGACATTAGGAGAAGGAAAGGAAAAGTGAATTGAGGTAAATCAGAGGCGGAGATGAAGCATGAGAGACTGTGGACTCTGAGAAACAAACTGAAGGCTTTGGAAGGGAGTGGGGTGGAGGGATGGATGAGGCTGGTGTTGGGTACTAAGGAGGGCATGAATTGCATGGAGCACTGGGTGTGGTGCATAAACAATGAATTCTGGAACACTGAAAAGAAAAAAAAAGAAAAATATTTGTATCCTCTCTTTACTGGTATGAAATACTCTCTTGTATCTCTTCATTCTTTTTCATAACAAGAAAATAAAAAAACAAATAATCCATTTAAATAATAGAAGAAATGAAGACATTTCTCAAAGAAGACATCCAGGTAACCAACAGATACATGAAAATGTATTCAACAGCACTCAGCATCAGAGAAGTGCAAATCAAAACTACAGTGAGAGAGGAGGCTGGATGGCTCAACTGGTTGAGCATCTGACTTGATTTCAGCTCAGGTCATGATCTCAGGGTTGTGAGATTGAGTGCTGCCTTGGGCTCTGCACTGAGCACGGAGCCTGCTTAAGATTCTCTTACTCCCTCTCTCTTTGCCCCTCTCCTTGCTCACATGCTCTCTCAAAAAACAAAACAAAACAAAACAAAAACAAAAAACAAAAAAACAAGACAAAACACAACAAAAAGTCCACTACAGTGAGATATCCCCTCACAGCTGTCAGAATGGTTAAAATCAACAACACAAGGAACAATAGGCGTTGGGGAGGATGTGAAGAAAGGGGATTGCATTGTTGATAGGAATGTAAAATGGTCAGCCACTATGGAAAACAGTATGAATATCTCTCAAAAATTAAAAATATAACTACCCTATGACCCAGCAATCACACTACTGGATATTTATCCAAGGGAAAAAAATAATTCAAAGGGATATATGCAGCCCTACCTTTGTTACACCATTATTTACAAAAGCCAAATTATGGAAGCAGTCCAAGTGTTCACAGCAGCTGAATGGATAAGGACATGGTGTGTATATACAATAGAATATTATTCAGCCATAAAAAATGAAATCTTACCATTTGCAACAACATGGATGCAGCTAGAGAGTGTGATGCTAAGTGAAATAAGGCAATCAGAGAAAGATAAATATCATATGATTTCATTCATATGTTGAACTTAAGAAAATAAATGGGCAAAGGAGAAAAAGAGAGAGAGAGAGAGAGAGAGAGAAATGAACAAAGAAACAGATTCTTAACTATAGAGAACAACCTAGTTGTTACCAGAAGGGAGGTGGGTGCAGGGATGGGTAAAAGAGGTTATGGGGATTAAAGAGTATACTCATCATGATGAGCACTGAGTAATATATAGAATTGTTGAACTACTGTATTGTACACTTGAAACTAATATAACACTGTATATTAACACTACAGGAACTAAAATTTAAAACTTAATAAAAATATTGAGAAGATATAAAAAATGACACTAGAGTTCTGCTTCTCTAACTTTCATTTGTTGTTTTGCTGTCTATTTTGTGTGTTGTAGATTTGAGCCTCTTTTTAGAAGCTACCAAAGCATTCTCTTGCTCTCACAATTCTATC
The DNA here is from genome assembly GCA_003697995.1 of Taxidea taxus jeffersonii. Lineage (NCBI taxonomy): Eukaryota > Metazoa > Chordata > Mammalia > Carnivora > Mustelidae > Taxidea > Taxidea taxus. The sequence goes on along the minus strand of RCUC01138430.1, from coordinate 35,354 downwards.
CCCCCAAAATTAGCAATTAACACACAACACTTTAAGTTTTAGGTATACAATGCTAATCTGATACATTTATACATTGCAGTATGATTACCACATTAGCAAACACCTGTCAGATCACATAAATGTACTTTTTGTTGTGAGAAAAATTAAGATCTAGTCTCTCAGGGACTTTGAAGTTCATTATATAGTATTTTTTACTATAATAGTGATGGTGTTTATTAGATTTCCATAACTTATTTATCTACCAGTTTCAAGTTTGTATCCTTAAACAACTCCTCAGTTCCTCCACCCCTGGAAACCATGATTCTTCTCTGCTGTTTTATAGCAGCTTTTATAGATTCCACATATATTTATACCATAGCATTTGACCTTTTTGACTTATCTCACTTAGTATAATGTCCTCAAGTTTCATCCTCATAGTCATGAATGACAGGGTTTCCTACTTTCTCATGGCTGACCAATATTCTATTGTATGTGAGTGTGTATATATACACAGCACATTATCTTTATTCCTCTGTTGACAGGTACTTAGGTTTTTTCATATCTTAGATATTGTGAACAATGCTGCAATGACCAAGGAAGGATATCTTTTCAATATCCTGTTCTCATTTCCCTCAGCTATATACCCAGAAGCAGGATTGCTAATAGTTCTACTTTTTTTGAGGCACTTTTATACCATTTTCCATTATGGCTGAACAATTTACATTCCCAAAAACAATGCACAAGTGTTCCCTTTTCTCCATACTCTTTCCAACAGTTGTTACCTCGTCTTGTTGATAACCATTCTAACAGGCATGAGGTGCTATCTCATGGATTTCACTTTTTTAAAATTTTATTTTTATTTAAACATATAATGTAACCCCACCACCCTCTCCCAACCCCCCTCCTCCCCACCCCCCTCAGTTTGTTTTATGACATTAAGGGTCTCTTTTGGTTTGTCTCCTTCCTGATCCCATCTTGTTTCATTTTTTCTTTTCCTACCCCCTTAGCCCCCACCCCCATTGCATCTCCACTTCCTCATATCAGGGAGATCATGTGATAGTTGTCTTTCTCTGATTGACTTATTTCGCTAAGCATAATACCCTCTAGTTCCATCCATGTCGTCGCAAATGGTAAGATTTCATTTCTTTTGATGGCTGCATAGTATTCCATTGTATATATATATACCACTTCTTCTTTATCCATTCATCTGTTGATGGACTTCTAGGTTCTTTCCATAACTTGGCTATTGTGGACATTGCTGCTATAAACATTCGAGGTCTGGATTTCACTTTTTAACTTAAAAAAAAAATTGACATACACTAGGGTCAGTATCACCTGGTTTTGATTTGCACTTTCCTGATGATGAAAGATGTACCTGTGACCCATTGTATGTCTTGGAAAAATATCTATTCAAGTCCTCTGCATGTTTGTTATTCATATTTTTTTATTGAACTCTATGTGTTCTTAGATATTTTGGATATTAACCCCTACTCAATAAATGATTGATTTTTGTTTTTGTTTCTTCTGCTTCAGTGTAATAACCAAAACATAATTTCTAAGACAAATTTTAAGGAGCTTCTTCCCTATATTTTTTTAGTGTAATTAACATACAGTATTAGTTTCAGGTGGACAATATAATGATTCCACAACTTTATATATTTCTTAGTACTCATCAACTAAGTAAGTGTACTTTTAATCCCCTCCCCTATGTTTTCTTCTAGGAGTTTTATGGTACCAGGTCTCATGTTTCAGGTTTTCATCCATTTTAAGTTTATTTTTGTGTGTGATGTATGATAGAAGTGAAGTTTCATTTTAGCATGTGGTTATCCAGTTTTCTCAATGCCATCTGATGAACAAAATACCCCTTTTGTTTGGACCACATCTTCTTTATCCATTCATCTGTTGAAGGTCATCTCTACTCCTTCCAAAATTTGGATATTGTGGACATTGCTGCTGTGAACATTGGGGTGCATATGGCCTTTTAAAATTTTTTTTAATTTATTTTTTAAAATTTCTTTTCAGTGTTCCAGAATTCATTATTTATGCACCACACCCAGTGCTCCATACAATATGTGCCCTCCATAATACCCACCACCAGGCTCCCCCAACACCCCACTCCCCTCCCCTCCAAAACCCTCAGTTTGTTTCTCAGAATCCACAGTCTTTCATGGTTCATCACCCCCTCCAATTTCCCCCAACTCCCTTCTCCTCTCCATATCCCTATGTCCTCTGTGTTATCCCTTATGCTCCATAAATAAGCTTATTTGTGGAGCATATGGCCTTTCTTTTCACTACATCTGTATATTTGTGGTATATACCAGGAGTGCAATTGCAGGGTCATAGGGTATCTCTATTTTTAATGTTTTGAGGAAACTCTGCACTATTTTCCTAAATGGCTGTACCAATTTGCATTCCTACCAACAGTGTAAGAGGGATCCCCTTTCTCCATAACATCTCCAACATTTTTTTTCTTGTCTTGTCAATTTTTGCCATTCTAACTAGTGTAAGATGGTATCTCAATGTGATCTCAATATGATCCATCCTGATTAAAATACCAATGGCATTTTTCAAAGTCTCAGAACAAACAATCCTAAAATTTGTATGGAACAAGAAAAGACCTCAAATCACCAAGGAAACATTGAAAAAGAAAAACAAAACTGGGGGTATCAGTGGCCTGATATCAAGCTATATTACAAAGCTGTGATCACCAAGACAGCATGGTACTGGCAAAAACAAAAAACAAAACAAAAACAAAAACAAAACAAAACAAAAAACCAACCAGACACATAGACCAGTGGAACAGAGTAGAGAGCCCAGATATGGGCCCTCAATTCTATGGTCAACTAATCTTCAACAAAGCAGGAAAAAGTATCCAGTGGAAAAAAGACAGTCTTTGCAATAAATGGTGCTGGGAAAATTGGACAACTATATACAGAAGAATCAAACTCAGCGATTCCCTTACACCATACACAAAGATAAACTCGAAATGGATGAAAGACCCCAGTATGAGACAGCAAGCCATCAAAATCCTAGAGGAGAACATAGGCAGAATGGATTGAAAGTATAGATTGCTCTGGGCAGCATAGATATTTTAACAATGTTTATTCTTCCAATCCATGAGCATGGTATGTTTTTTTATCCTTTTGTGTCTTCTTCAATTTCTTTCATGAGTGTTCTGTTCCTTGAATATAGATCCTTTACCTCTTTTGTTAGGTTTATTCCAAGGTATCTTATGGTTTTTGTGCTACTATAAATGGAATCAATTCTCTAATTTCTCTTTCTTCAGTTACATTGTTATTGTATAAGAAAGCAACTGATTTCTGTGCATTGATTTTGTATCCTGCCACATTACCGAATTGCTGTAATTTGAATTCTAGTAATTTGGGGGTGGAGTCTTTTGGGTTTTCTACATAAAGTGTCATATCATTTGCAAAGAGAGAGAGTTTGTCATTCTATGAGGCCAGCATTACCTTGTTCCCAAAACCAGGCGAAGACTCCATCAAAAAGGAGAATTGCAGACAAATATCTCTAGTGAATATGGATGCCAAAATTCTCAATAAGATCCTAGTTAATAGGATCCAACAGTACATTAAAAGGGATTATCCACCAGACCAGGTGGGATTTATCCCTGGTATGCAAGGGTTGTTCAACATTTGCAAATCAATCAATGTGATAGAACAAGTTAATAAGAGAAGAGACAAGAATTACATGGTCCTCTCAATTGATGCAGAAAAAGCATTTGACAAAATACAGAATTCTTTCCTGATTAAAACTCTTCAGAGTATAGGGATACAGGGAACATTCCTCAATTTTATAAAATCCATCTATGAAAACCCCACAGTGAACATCATTCTCAATAAGGAAAAGCTGAGAGCATTTCCTTTGAGATCAGAAACATAGCAAGGATGCCCACTCTCACCACTATTGTTCAACATAGTACTAGAAGTTCTAGCAATAGCAATCAGACAACAAAAAGAAAGAAAATGCATTCAGACTGGCAAAGAAGTCAAACTCTCTCTTCACAGATGACTTGTTGAGACTTTTAATATCAACTTTCTTCAGGGATATTGGTCTATAATTTTCTTGTAGTGTCTTTATCTGTCTTTTTTATTAGGGCAATGCTGGTCTTGTAAAATGAGTTTGGAAATGTTCCCTCCTCTAATTTTTGGAAGAGTTTGAGAATTGGAATTCTTCTTTAGGTATTGGTAGAATTTACCTGCAAGGCCATTTGTTCCTAGGTTTTTCTGTGTTGGGAGGATTTGGAGTGCTGATTCAATCTCCGTTCTTGGTCTGTTCATATTTTCTATTTCTTCCCAACTTAGTTTTCATTTGTTGTATATATCTAAGAGTTTATCCAGTTTTTCTAGGTTATCTAGTTTTTTGGCCTATAATTGTTCATAGTAGTTCATAATCCTATGTTCCTGTAGTAACAGTTTTAGTATCTATTATTTCTAATCTTGTTTATTTGAATTATCTTTTAAAAATTAGTGTAGGTACATGTTTGTCAGTTTTATCTTTGTAAAAAAGTCATCTCTTGGTTTTGTGATAATTTCTCCTCTCCTCCTCCTCCTCCTTCTTCTTGTCTCTATTTCATTTCTTTGGGCCCTGATCTTTACGTACCTCCTCCGACTCACTTCAGGTTTAGTTTGTTGTTTTTCTAGTTCCTTGAAGTGTAAAGTTATTTGAGCTCTTTCTTTTTTCTTAATTTAGGCATTTATACATATAAATTTTCCTCCTGGAACTACTTTTACTGCATTCTGTGTTTTGGTATGTTGTGTTTACATTTTCATTTGTTTCAAGATTTTCTTGATTTCCTATTTGATTTCTTCTTTGACCCCTTAGTATGTTGTTTAATTTCCACATATTTGAATTTTTATAGTTTCCTCCTGCCTTTGATTTTCAGTTTTATTTCATTGTGGTCAAAAAAGAAACTTGGTATGATTTCACCCTTTTAAAATTTGCTGGGATTTGTTTTGTGACCTATTATATGATCTATCCTGGAGAATGTTTCCTGTGTACTTGAGAAGAATATATATTCTGCTGCTGTTGGATAGACTATTTTGTAAATGTCTATTGGGTACATTTGATCTAAAGTATACTTCAGTTCTAATGTTTCCTTATTGATTTTCTGTTTGGATGATCTATGCATTGTTGAACATGGGGTATTATTACCTGTTCATCATTTTATCTTTTAGTGTTTGCTTAACATATTTAGGTGCTCTGATGTTGGGTTCATAAATATTTATGATTGTTATATCCTTTTGATGAATTGACCCCTGAACTTCGACTTCTCAGCTTCCAAAACTAAGAAACAAATTTCTGCTGTTTATAAACTATCCAGTTTGTAGTATTTTATTGTAGAAATCTAAATGGACTGTGCCAGTGTCCTTAAAAAAATATTTTAATCAAAATAGAATTCCTAATAAAATTCTTTTCTTTTCAATGTTTTTCTTCCACCCTATTTCATATATTACATACTTCAGTTTTGGTGATTTCTTCTCAAGCATTTTTATGTGCAAATATGTACATATTTATGTTTAGATTTTTTAAATGCTCAATAGGATCATAAGTGCATTTGTTCAACATTTTTCCCCACCAAAAAGGATATGGACAGATTTCCAAGCTAGTACATTTAGTTATGGCTCAGTATTTTTAAAATGTATAAAAGTGGGTGATACAGATATCACATGTTTTTAAACTTTCCCATGTAACAAAATTTTGGTCATGCCATGTTTAGCTCTTATAAAGTATGTTCTTTGGAAAAGTTACAAAACTGTGTTAAGTATTTCTAAAGAAAGATTCCTAGAAGTGTAATGCAATCCTTTTAATTCAAGGACCTGAAATCCAAAAGGCAAGAAATTTATCTAAGGCCAAATTCAAACAATGACTGATGTCAGTGATTGTAAAATTTCCATGATACTCTGCTAGCCTTTCAGCTTAATTAAGAAGAAAGAAAGGATGTTTCCTTTACTTAATGTGATTGATAGATTTCTTAAGAATAATGCTTGAAAGCCCAGTCAGTAACTGTCAAACATTTTCATTTTGTCACTCTTTTTCTAAGTATGGTTCTTAAATGTCAGGGACATTTTTGTTGGCAGGATGAACATTTATTTATTTATTTATTTATTTATTTTGTAGAATAGAGATTTGAGTCATTGTGACCTGAAATTTTTTTTGGTGGTGGGGGAGGTTGTTTTGCATTTCCTCCAAGGCCGTCTGTAGATATGATTTGAGTACTCTAGTATAATAGCCTATGACATGTGGCTATAGGAGAACTCCAGACAGTGGGAGAGACAATAGGAAATCAATACTATAGTAGAGATAGGGTTAAATATATAGCAGAACTGTTTGTTCCACTATTGGGTATTTACCTCAAAGATACAGATGTGGTGAAAGAAGGGCCATATGCACCCTCTAGCAAGAATGTCAACAATAGCCAAACTGTGGAAGGAGCTGAGATGCCCTTCAACAGACAAATGGATGAAGAAGATGTGGTCCATATATACAGTGGAATATTACTCAGCCATCAGAAAGGATGAATACCCAACTTTTGCATCAACATGGATGGTACTGGAGGAGATTATGCTAAGTGAAATAAGTCAAACAGAGAAATACAATTATAATATGGTTTCACTCATATGTAGAATATAAGGAATAGCATGGAGGACATTAGGAGAAGAAAGGGAAACATGAAAGGAGGGAAGCAAGAGGGGGTATGAACCATGAGAGACTATGGACTCCAAGAAACAAACAGGGTTTTAGAGGGCGGGGGTGGGAGATGGGTTAGCCCAGGGATGAGTATTAAGAAGGGCATGTATTGCATGGAGCACTGGGTGTTATGTGCAAACAATGAATCATGGAACACTACAACAAAAACTAATCATGTATTATATGGTGATTAATATACAAATTAATATATAAAATAAAAATACATAGCAGGCTGCAAGAACAAGTGAATGGGCAACTCAAAGATTTACATCATGGGCAATAATTGAGTTGAGATTTGAAGGATGAGTAAATATTTATTAAGTGGGAAGTACATTCTAATTGTAGGGAACAGTATGTGCAAGCACTTGGTTTTCTGAAAAAAATTGATAGACTTAGGTACTTTCTATCTTGGGTTTGGCAGGAGTTGCCCTGGGAAGGAAGAAGAAACCAAATCACAGAAGGCCTATCCCCTGTTATAAACTTGATCTTTCTGCATCTAATCTTGTCTCAAGTTATTGTGATTGTCTAGATGAAAGATGAGAGTCTAAACTACGGAATGAGATATGATATATTGGGAGACTTAAAGATTGAACAGATTCCAGCTGAAACTTATCCAGGGTCCTAGTTCTGTAAAACCTCAAGCTAATTGGGAGACAACTGGCAGCCAAGAGATGGGAAAATTGGTAGTTATCCAATTTCTTGTCTGATTCAAAATTTCCTGAGTTATTTGAGTATCCAAGATACTTTTTCAGGGACTATAGAAGGCATTTAAGCACATTGTTAATATTTATGATTCTAAATTTCTTTTCAGGACACTGGAGAGAGCAGTCAAAACTTACAAACTACATACCTAAAGAAGTAGTGCATTAAAAATAGAGTTCAAAAGCTTGAATCTTGATCATTTCTAATGTAAAATTTGTTAGGGATTGAATCTTCATACAATTCATTTCCATTGCAAAGGCACACAGTAACTTAATTCTATTTTTATTGTAATACACCATCATAGTAGAGATATATTGACATATATTGATCTCTCCTTTTTTGCTTATGTTTCAAAGGCAAATACTGTAGAGACACATTATACTATCCCAACTCCTAAAATTCTCCCCTACTTTATTTCCTTGTAATTTTACCAGTGTTATAATTTGGACTGTCCACACAGGAAGATCCCAGACTAATCAATTTCAAATTGTCTAAGTGAATAACATTTGACTTAAAAACAAAATGGCCTACCATCCCCTGTAAACAGAAAATAATCTTAAGAAGAAGATATTGGGTAGCTTCTGGAATTATCAGAAGAAGGAAAATCAGTTTCAAAATATAAAGGGAGAGCTAAAAATTCAATGCAAGAAGCAACTGAAGATCCAGGCTTCAGTTCCAGGACTCATGGAGCTGGCAATGCCTCTATCAATTAATCTGGAGCAAGCAACACCAAGAAACTATCACATTGAAGAATTTTGACACTATCATTAGTGGATGGACAGCATTCAAAATTCCGTATGGAAGAATTTGATTAATTGAGTCCTGGTGATATGCCCATGTCCAGCTGCCAAGAGGATAAGAGAAAGTTGAATATACTTTTGGACTTCTAGGTTAGTAGCAGTAGGCAAGCTCTGTTATACACCAGGACTCACACAGGACCCAATAAGAAGGAGTTCATGCTGAGTATATATTATCTATGGCCACACTAATGCTGCATCAGAAAGCATCCCAAACTTAGTGGCTCACAGGACTATGGGTTCATTGGATGATTCTACTGATTTTAGCTGGGCAGTTCCTTTGGTCTTGGCTGGGCTCACTCTGGTGGTCAGCTGACTATTAGCTAGCCCAAGATGGTCTCAGCTGGATTACTGGCTCACATCTATGTATTTCATCTTCCAACCTGATTTCCTGGACATATTCTCATGGCAATTATAGGTATCTAATACCTAGACTTGGAACTGGCACACTTTCAGTTATACCACATTTAATGGGCCAAAGTCCAGATTCAAGCAATGAGGGAATTATGATTTCTCCCACAAAGAGGCAGAATCTAAGAATGATTCCAAAAATAGATGGAATTCACCCCTCCTTTATCACAACTCTTCTTACTTTTAGAATGAGGAACAAATTCTCTTGTCTACCCTTCACCTAGTCATCCAGCTTCTTTTTTCTTAGACATTATCAATAATTATAGGTAAATATGTATGCATGTTTCCTTTTTTACCCTAATGTTTACATATTTCAAAATTCTGCACTGAATTATTTCTATTTCATAAAACTTGAAGATTAACCCACATTCATAGGCATATATATCTGTAGCATCAATTCCTGAAAATGGAATTACTGGGTCAAAGTGTATATATATTTTAAAATTTAATAATGACAAACCATCCTTCATAAGAAACTTCATATATGTCTTCCCGTCATGAAATCTATGTGATTGTTTTTCCAACCCCTTGCCAAAATGCCAATCATCAATATTATAAACATATACATTTTTAAAAGATATCTCTGTGGATTTTGAAATTTTACTTAAGTCTGAAATTTTTAAAAAATACTTTATTTATTTATTTGACAGAGAGAGACACAGTGAGAGGGGGAACACAGTAGAGGGAGGGGGAGGGGGGAAGCAGGCTCAGCATGGAGCAGGGAGCCCGATGCAGGGCGCAGTCCCAGGACCCTGGGATCATGACCTAAGCCAAAGACAGACGCTTAATGACTGAGCCACCAGGTGCCCCTATTTAAGTTTGAAATTTTTTAATAAAGTTGCAAGAACAGTAAAGTACTACCATGTCCTCTTCACCAAAAATTTCTAACTATTAGAAATTTAGCCTTTAACTTAAAAAGCCACAATACAACCATCCTAATCAGGATATCTATACTGATGGAACATTACTGTTTATAAATGATGCTGTGCTCTTCTCAGTGCATCATACCAGAGGCACCTAACAGAGACTTGCCCCACCACTGTTGATGTTACCTTGATTACCTGGTCAAGTTGGTGTCAGGTGGATTTACAGGTGGAGAAGCCTGTCACTTCCCTCTTTGTAACTGAGAAGTATTTTGTGAGAAGATCTCTGATAAGAAATGGGATATTGACCTAATCTCAAATTTCCACTCACGAGCCTTTGCATCCATTGATGACTCTGACTAGAACCAACCAGCATTATAATGGTTGTCATATGGTGGAGGTTTTCCCCCATTTCTTCTACATTAGTTCACACTCAACTCTAAGGAAAAGTATTTCTTTCTCATACGTTTGTATCAGTATGTACTTAGAAAACTTTATTCCATTATAATCCATACTGCCCTTTATTTTGATACTCAAATTCTCTCAGATCTGGCCAGTGGGAGCCCCTGAACACTGATTCCAAGTCCTTTAAGCATCTCCTTACTTTCTGGCACAAGATATCTCAGGCTCATCTTGTACTTTCCCTGACCTAGCCCTGGAATCATCCATTTCTCCAAGGGGTCCTGGTTTCTTTAAGTCAGAGTTCAACATTTTCTGGAAAGGGCTGAATAGTAAATATTTCAGGCTTCATGTGCCTTTGAGCTCTGTCACAACTACTTAACTCTGCTGTTATAGTGCAAAAGGAGCCATAGATGATATTTAAATGTAAAGTTGAGATATAAATTACATTTAATATGGAGTTAGTTTTAGGCATATACCATAATTATTTGATATATGTATATACTAAAAAATAATCACCATTCTAGGAATAATCAGCACTCATCACCTCACATAGTTATAAATTTACTTTTCTTGTGATGAGAATTTTGTGATTTACTCTCTTAACAACTTTCCAATCTACAATACAGCAAGGTCAACTATAGTAACCATACGTACATTACATTCACAAAATTTATTTATCTTATATCTGGAAGTTTATACCTTTTGAGAAATCAACATCTGGGCATTTAGAATGCTGATTTTTTACTGGGGTAGCTTCTAGGTTCTAACAATGAATCTTGGAACACTGAAAAAATAAAATAAAATTTAAAAAGAAAAAAGACTGAAAACTTAGGCCTGGGGAGAAGGAGGGGGAATACAGTTGGGGAGGGTGAGAGGGTTGGGGGGGAAATCAATAAGAATCAAACCTATTATCTGTACAGAAAGACTCAGGGATTGGAGGTACCAAGAACCCCTGAAAGTAAGTGTGTGTGTGTGTGTGTGTGTGTGTGTTGGGTCTGAAGTGTGTATCTGCGGAATGGAAACAGAACTGGTTATAAGTCTTTTTTAAAAGTCTGTAAGGCTCTTTTTAAAAAAAATTTTATTTGACAGAGATCACAAGTAGGCAGAGAGGCAGGCAGGGGGGTGGTGGTAAGAAGGCTCCCTGCTGAGCAGAGAGCCTGATGTGGGGCTCGATTCCAGGACCCTGGGATCATGACCTGAGCCGAAGGCAGAGGCTTTAACCCACTGAACCACCCAGGCGCCCTAAAGTTCTCTAAGACTCTTAACTATAGAGAAAAACTAATGGTTATCAGAGGGGAAGTGGGTGGGGGATGGGTGAAATAGGGGCTGAGAATTAAGGGTGTACTTGCTGTGATAAGCACTCGGTGTTGTATGGAAGTGTTGAATCACTAAATTGTACAAATGAAACTAACATTACACTGTGTGTTAACTACCTGGAATTTTAATAAAAACGTAAAAAAGAGAAACAGAACTAGAAAGCATATGTATACATGCAGGCACTATTTCTTTATGCTATAAAGGCATAAGTTCACACTCTTATCTACAACTCCAACATCTCAGGGTTCGTTCTAGCCTTCATGCCTTCCATATTTGTAAATCCCTTCTCTCGGTGTCATTATTGCTCAGTCTCTGTATGCAAGCAATCTCCTGACCATGCTGGGTACCTTCTTGGTTTCATGCAAGTCCCACGCCTGACATTAATATTTCTATCACCTCTTCAGCTACCTATTTTCCAACTCTAGGGAAAGAAAGAGGGAAGAGCTTAGTGTAGTTTTAATTTACATTCATCTTATAAATGAGGTTGGTCAACTTCTCACATGGATAAGAGTCATTATTTTTTTGTGAATTGTCTATTCATAGTTCATATATTTTGCCCAGTTTTTCTACTAGATTACTCTCATTTTACATACCTTGCCAATTTTTCCAATGGGTCATTGGTCTTTTTCTTATTACTCTATAGGAGTTTTGTTTCATTTTGTTTTTTTAAGAATGCTGGAAAAACAACCAACCCCTAAAACAAAGATTGGAAGAAAACACAAAGAAAAATAGAGGGAAGGTAAGATCAAGATGGTAGGGTTGGAAGATCCTGAGCTCATTTTTATCCCACAAACACAGTAAAATCTAAATTTAGAATAACATCTCAAATGGAAAAAAAATAGAATCACATCTCTATATTGTTAAGACTGGATGAGTACTGAGAATGAACTGAAGACTAGCAGTACACAAGTATAAAAAGGAAAAAAAAAACACATCAAGACAAGTAAAGGGGTGAAGATGCAGTTAAATCAGGACCCATATGTCCAACCCAAGGACACACAAGTGAGAGGGATATCACAACCATAGACACATTCCCTGTGGAACAAGGTGTCCAAGCCCCACATCAAGCTACACAACCTAGGAGACCTGCGCCAAAAAGATCAGCACCCTTGCTGGCTTTTAAAACCAATGGGATTTATGTCCAGGAGAGTTGAAGGTCAGTAGAAAACAAATACTGTGCTCTTAAGGACAATTATACTTTTGCACTTTCTCCAAGTCCCAGTGCAGGGACAGCAGTTTGAAAAGTGCCTGAGTTACACATAAAGTACATACATTGACTAATATTAGGGCATATGCCAGATGGGCAGGTTCCTTCTAGAACATTCTATGAGGACAAAAGCACTGTTGGGAGGCATTTTTAAAAACTTCTCTTCTACTTGGGTGACCCAGCACTGGCAGGTACCATTTCCGATACTCTCCACCTACTGTGCTGATACTCCTGGCCTTACCCCAGCATTCCACTGAAACCTACCCCTCCCAACCCACCCACCTTGCCCTAGAGCCCCACCCAAGTGGCTCCCCACCCCACCCTACCACACCAGGATGGTGCACTTAGCCAGTGCCAGAGCCCCTTCTAAATGCTCCCATCTGGGAAGGGGGGCAGCCCCATACAGTATAATGTCTTTAACACTCACAGCCAGACTTTGCAGTCAGTATGCCAGAGGTTAATCCCACACATCAGCATACCTGCAAAAGAGAGAAACTGACAGTAATACAACAATAGCAGGGGGACTTTAATATCCCATTTACATCAATGGATAGATCATCCAGATAGAAAAATCAATAAGGAAATAATGCCTTTTTTATTAATTGTTTTTATTAACATATAATGTATTATTTGCCCCAGGGGGACAGGTCTGTGAATCGTCAGGCTTGCACATTTCACAGCACTCACCACAGCACATACCCTCCCTAATGTCCATAACCCAACCACCCTTTCCATACCCCCAATCCCCCAGCAACCCTCAGTTTGTTTTGTAAGATTAAGAGTATCTTATGGTTTTTCTCCCTCCTGATCCCATCTTGTTTCATTTTAGGAAATAATGACTTTGAATGACACATTAGACCAGATGGACCTAACAGATATATACAGAACATCTCACCCAAAACAACAGAATACACAGTCTTTTCAAGTGCACATGGAGTATTCTCCAGGATAGATCATGTGTTAGGTTAGAAAACAAGTCTTGATAAATTTAAGATTGAAACCATATAAGCAGCCTTTCTGACTACAACAGTATGAAGTTAGAAACCAACAGCAAGAAAAAAGGTGGAAAATACCCAAACACATGGAAGCTAACAACATGCTACTTGGCAACCAACAGGTCAATGAAGAAATCAAAGAGGAAATCAGAAAGTACCATGAAACAACTGAAATGGAAACAACATTCTAAAATCTATGGAATGCAGCAAAAACAGTTCTAAAAGGGAAGCTTAAGTGATATAGGACCACCTTAAGAAACAAGAAAAATCTCAATCTAACCTTACACCTAAAGAAACTAGAAAAAGAACAAACAAACAAAAAAAGCCCAAAGCAAGTACAAGGAAGAAAATAATAATGAATGGAGTAAAAATAAATGAAATACAAGCTAAAGAAGAAAAGAGAAAAGATCAATGAAATGAAGAGCTGGTTATTTTAAAATACAAACAACCTTGAAAACTGTTAGCCAGACTAGTCAAGAAAAAGAGAACCCAAATAAATGAAATCAGAAATGAAAGAGGAGAAGTTATAGCAGATACTGTAAAAATACAATGGATCACAAAGGACTACAATAAATAATTAGATAATATGCCAACAAATGGGAAAACCTAGAAGAAATGGACAAATCCCTACAAACATGCAGTCTTCCCAGATTGAATCAAGAAGAAATAGAAAATCCCCAAAGACCAATCACTGGTAATGAAATTGAATCAGAAGTCAAATAACCCAGCAAACAAAAATAAAAGACCAAAGAGCTTCATAGATAAGTTCTATCAAATATTTTTTAAAAAGTTAAAGATTCCTCTAATTATTTCAAAAAACGGATAGAAAGGACACTTCCAAACTCATTTTTGTAAGGCCAGCATTGCCCTCATACAAAAACCAGACTAGAAAACCACATGCTTGCACACACATGCACACACATGCACACACACACAAAATATAGGCCAATATCCTTGATTAATAATGTTGCAAAAATCCTCTACAAAATACAGTGAACTGAATTCAACAATACATTAAAAGGACCATATGCCATCATCAAGTGAGATTAGTTTCAAAATCTGCAAATTAATCAATGTGATGTGCCATTAACAAAAAGAATGAAAACCATATGATCATCTCAACAAATGCAGAAAAAGCATTTGACACAATACTTATTCATGATAAAAATTCTCAACAAAGGAGATATAGATGAAACATAACTCATTATAAAAAAGACCATATAGGGACGCCTGGGTGGCTCAGTTGGTTAAGCGGCTGCCTTCAGCTCAGGTCATGATCCCAGCGTCCTGGGATTGAGTCCCGCATCGGGCTCCTTGCTCGGCAGGGAGCCTGCTTCTCCCTCTGCCTCTGCCTGTGCTTGCTTGCTCTCTCTCCCTCTCTCTCTGTCAAATAAATAAATAAAAATAATCTTAAAAAAAAAAAAGACCATATAGGACAAATCCATAGCTAAATCATACTCAATGAAAAGTTTAAAGCTTTTTCTCTAATATCAGGAACAAGACAAAAATGCCCATTATTTCCACTGTTATTCAACATAGTGCTGGAAGTCCTAAGCACATCAATCAGACAAGAAAAAAGAAATAAAGACATCCAAATTTGTGAGGAAGAAGTAAAACTGTCACTCTTTGCAGATGGCAAGATATGATATATAGAAACCCTTAAAGACTTCATCCAAAATCTATTGGAACTGATAAATGAATTCAATAAAGTTGTAGAATACAAAGTAAATATACAGAATCTGTTGTATTTTAACTGACTGAGCCACCCAGGTGCCCCTCAGAATCTGTTGTATTTTATACACTAATAATGAAGTAGCAGGAAAAAAATTGTGAAAACAATCTCATTTACAACTACATCAAAAAGAATACCCAATTTTTTATCAACTCGGATGGGACTGGAGAAGATTATGCTGAGTGAAATAAGTCAAGCAGAGAGAGTCAATTATCATATGATTTCACTTCCTTGTGGAGCATAAGGAATAACATGGAGTACATTAGAAAAAGGAAAGGAAAAGTGAATTGGGGTAAATCAGAGGGGGAGTTGAAAGATGAGAGACTGTGGATTCTGGGAAACAGGGTTATGAAGGGGAGGGAGGTGGGGGGATGGGTGAGACTGGTGGTGGCTATTAGGGAGGGCACATATTACATGGAGCACTGGGTGTGGTGCATAAAGAATGAATATTGGAACACTGAAAAAATAAAATTAAATTTAAAAAAGAATAAAGTATCTAGGAATAAATTTAACCAAGAAGTTAAAGACCTGTACATTAAAACTATAAGACATTTATGAGAGATACTGAAGACACATACAAATGGAAAAATATTCTATGCCCATGGATTGGAAGAATATTGTTGAATTGTCCATACTACCCAGAGCAATCTACAGATTCACTGCAATCCCTATCAAAATACCAATGACATTTGTCACATAACTATAACAAATCATCCTAAAATTTATATGAAATCACAAAAGAACCCAAATAGCCAAAACAATCTTGAAAAAGAAACAAACAACTTGAATCACACTCCCAGATTTCAAGATATACATATAGAATGTTACAGTAATTGAAACAGTAAGTACTGGCATGAAAATAGACACACAGATTAATGGAACAGAATAGAGAGCCCAACATTATACCCATGCTTACATGGTCAGTTAATCTTTGACAAAAGAGGCAAGAACATACAATGGGGAAAAGAGCATCTCTTCAATAAACAGTGTTGGGGAAGCTGGATAGCTGCATGCGATAGAATGAGATTGGACAATTTTCTTATACCATATACAAAAATACATTCAAAATGTATTAAAGACTTCAGTATAAGACCAGACACCATAGAACCCCTAGAAGAAAACTATAGGCAGTACACTCATGAACATCGGTTTGAATGGTCCTTTTTGAATCTGTCTTTTCAGGCAAGGGCAACAAAAGCAAAAATTGACAAATCATATTGTGCCACACTAGAAAGTTTTGCACAGACACGGAAACCACCAACAAATGAAAATGGAAACTACTAAATGGGAGAAGATATTTGTGAATAATATAATTTACATGTGGTTAATATCCAAAATACACAAAAATATCACGCAAGTCAGTATCAAAAAACCAAACAATCCAATTTAAAGAAATGGGCAGAACACCTGAACAGACATCACTCCAAAGAAGGCATTCAGATGGTCAGTAGACACATGAGAAGAGTCCTAATGTCACTAATCATCAAGGAAATGCAAATCAAAACCATGATGAGAAGTTACCTTAAATCTGTTAGAATGGTTCTTATCAAAAAAGCAAGAAATAACAAACCTTGGTGAGGATGTGAAGAAAGGGAACCTCTTGCACTGTTGGTGAAAATGCAAAATGATGCAGCCACTATGGAAGATAGCATGTGGTACTTCAAAAAATTAAAAAAAGAACTACCATACAATCCACCTATTCTACTTCTGGGTATTTACCTGAAGAAAATGAAAACACTAATTCAAAAAGATATATCCTTTATGTTCAATGCAGTATTGCACAACACCCAAAATAGGGAAGCAACCTAAGTGTTTCTTGGTAGATAAATGGAAAAAAAAGATGGTGTGTGCATGTGCATGCACACACACAATGGAATATTCCCCAGTGATTAAAAAAAAAAAAGAATGAGGGACGCCTGGGTGGCTCAGTTGGTTAAGCAGCTGCCTTCGGCTCAGGTCATGATCCCAGCGTCCTGGGATCGAGTCCCACATCGGGCTCCTTGCTTGGCAGGGAGCCTGCTTCTCCCTCTGCCTCTGCCTGCCACTCTGTCTGCCTGTGCTCGCTCTCTCTCTCTAACAAATAAGTAAATAAAATCTTAAAAAAAAAAATGAAATCTTATTTGTGACAATGTAGATAGACCTAGTAGTCTGTTATGCTAAGTAAAATAAGTTCAAGAGAGACAAATACCATATGATTTCATTTATATTTGCTGTCTATAAAAACAAAACAGAAACAGACTTATAGATACAGAGAAAAATCTGCTGATTGCTAGATGGTAGGGGAGTGAACAAAATAGAGAAAATATTCAGAAGGTACATACTTTTAACTATACAATAAATAAAACACACAGAAACAATGTGAATAGGGAATATAGTTAATAATATATAAAAATGTGAATGGGAAATATAGTTAATAATATGTAATATAGTTAATTATGTAACAATTTTATATGATGGCAGACCATACCCTGATTTATCATTGTGATTACTTTGCAATGCATAGAAACGTTGAATCATTGTGTTGTACTCCTCAAACTAATGTAACATTGTATGACAACTATATTTCAACTAAAAACAGAAAAACATGTTATGAATTAATATATTTATTCATTAAAGACCTTGAAAGTGGCACTCAGTTTTGGAATTATCAATTTCCAAATTTCAAAACTCATTGAAAATTTTCATCTTGTATTGAGCTTTCCTCTGACCATAAAATTTAAATGTAGTAGTGGATAACAGGAAGTTCTTCAGAGAGTAAAAAAGTAATGTTGTAGCAGCTCCTTATAAGGGGAAAATTAGCCCTTCAGTAATGTATGGCTACATTTAACATTTCCTTCTTTTGTCAGTTAGCTTTGTCGTGGTTATGTACCCCAATGTATTTTTTTAATTTTAATTTTAATTTTTCATGTTTTTAAAATTATGTTTTGTTAGCCACCATACAATGTATGCAATGTATTGTCAAAACACATGAGAATCAATTTTACTGATATTTATTAGGACAGAAATAGCTTGGTCTTATAGCCAGGAGCTGTAGTGACCACTTCACAAATTAGTAGGCAACATCCAGCTTTCTACATATAAACAGCTTTCTGATTATGAGCAGCTTCCTTAGCAACTCAATTCTCTTGTGGCTTGGGGGGTCATACATGGAACCTTACTCTAGAGTCTGTTTCTTCCACTAATTCTATAAACCATGTGACACCCTTTTAAGCCCCTTTCTGCTTTAAGGACTAGTGGAGTCTATTGTCTGTACTTGAATTCTGAATGGACACACATTATTACTAATGGACTGACAACATGCCACTTCCTTTTCATTTTCACTTCCCAAACACCAAAATGTTGCTATAGTAAAAAAAAAATAGATGTTTAACTTCACTAATTCTGATGACCATATTGGAGTTTGAGGGAGGACCCTATGAATAGTTACCGTTCTTCCTCATTGGAATTCAGAACAGATTGGGACATAGAGGTAGAAATTGGTAATGTGGAGATCAAAAGACTTTTTTTTTTTTTTAGCTGATTAAACTTTTGGGAGAAATGTAGTGCAGAATTTTGGTCCAAAGACTTGTAAATAATGCACTCAAAATTAAGTGTACTTGGCACAGGTAGACTGGACACTAACAGGATTCCCCAGCAAGGTCCAACCCCTGAAAACTTATGCCATGGCAGGGCAGAATGGATAAGAACATGTGCTTTCCTTATGGATGGACAGATCAGAGAGAGAGAGAGAGAGAGAGAGAGAGAGGAGCCAAAGCATCTGTAGATCTTCCATTCATATATCTAGATCTCACATTTTATTTTATTTTTTTAATCTTTTTAAAAAGATTTTACTTATTTATTTGACAGAGATCACAAGTAGGCAGAGAGGCAGGCAGAGAGAAGGGGGAGAGGTAAGCAGGCTCCCCACTGAGCAGAGAGCAGATGTGGGGGCTCCATCCCATGACCCTGGGATCATGACCTGAGCCGAAGGCAGAGGCTTTAACCACTGATTCCAGGGCCTCTGGAGTTCTGTGATTGTAGCAATTTAGGTTTGTAGACTATTGCTTAGCTGTACCTGCCTGACTGCTGCAGGAGCTCCAGGCCCCTTTGTGAATGATCTCAGAGGCTCTATGAATCACATTTACTCAGAAACTGCTTATTCAAAGCCCACAGTCTCTCCTTCGCCTGCTGCAGGGCATCAGTACAACTCTGAAGTAGTCAACTCTACTGTCTTTGTAGGTTTTCTCCCTCTGTATTTTCAAAGCCTGCATCACTGCACTTGTAACATTCCCCTCACAACCAGGGCATTTTTCAGGTTTCCTTTGGTGAAATCGTTATCAAGTGAGCCAGCATCTTGTGACAGATTCTATTCATGCTTAATCTACCAAGTATGGGAACTTCTTTGCCCATTGGGCAGTGAAAAAGCCCATTCCAAATCTCCCCATTATCATATTTTTCCTCAGATGACTCATGGTATCACATAAGAAACAAAGCCAAGACAGACAGGATTAAATATGCAGAAAAATGTATTAGAGAAAATGCCTATGAAATGGAAAGGCAGCCAGGTGAGGCTGTCAGGCTGTGATGCATGTCCAACCTCAGGTGGGAAAAGGTAAGGTTGCATGAAAGATTTTTAGACTGAGCGCAATTCAGAGAGAAGTTTGGCAAAATCATCACAGAGTTCTTGAGCTTCTTTGTTCCCCTGCTTGTCCTGCCCAGAGTGCCCAGTGTGAGAAGACCAAGGGTTATTTGTCCCAGATAGCAGGAACAAGATGATAGCTCCACTGTTGTTCTGGCTTTGGGAAATGTTTTGAGAGCAAATTAACTTGGTTTTCAATTTATTAGGTGATGGGGGATTGCTTTTAATCATTATCTGGCATCTCTTTAAATCTGGTGGTTTGTTTGGGATCCAATCAGGCTATAATAAAATGTTAATAAAAATTACATTCCAAGTTATTATTTTATGTTACATAATTTGAGACAATAGAGTGATCCAGATAAAATCAAGTTGAACATTCTTCTTTTGAATGAACTCTATGAACCAAATATATTTTATAATTATTGCTTATTTGATTATTAAGCCCTAAGGGTAAGTTAAAGATTTTAATTTTCTGGGAAATGTATGCCAAAGCCTGACATCAGGAAGATTGCTATAAAACACAAAGGATATCTAAATGATGGTGCTAACACAACTAGCCAGTTCGTAAATAATACTTGTATGATTTTATAGGCTGGTTGCCAATAATTATGTTAGTTACTCCTGCTAAGGAAATATCTTATTCCAAGATATTAAAGTTAGGCCTTACTGCATAAAATCCATAAATCTCATCATAATTTATAGGATTTTTGATAAAGACTCATTAACCAAACTGTATGGACATATGGAATGATACCCTGTGGTGGAGGTGGTCAAGATTATGAAGGAGACTGATGCTGTTGTTCTTGTGTTAGAATTTATTTACTATGTCACCGTACACATTTAAAAACTATTAGTGAAACTGAAGTTATAAATCACAGTTGGTACAATCACCACTTTAAATTCACATAGTATTTGGATACTGTGATATACCAATTATAGGGAGTATTAACTTATTAATGTAAATTATTATTAATTTACATATGAACATATTTACACATTATGGGTTCTGTTCTGTCAAAACCTTTATCAAGTGACAACCTGACCATAGCCAATATGAAATGATGAAATGACCCAGGTTTGAGGAAATATATCAAAACGCCATTGATACCACAAGACCACACTACAGTTATCTTATGAGATTATACCATGAGCCCTGGGAACAGGGGAAAGACATTTCCACATTAACTCTAGGATAAGAAATAACAGGTGTTTTGGATTAGGGAGAGTGAGGAGGCTTGGCATAGTTCTGCTGCTGAGCTCCATGTGGAAACAGGTAGGAATAAAAGGGAACATCCAATCTCTTCTTTGTGCAACAACAGCATTGTTAAGACCACCCTTTTTTTGAGAAGATGGGATTCAGGACAGCAGCTTCTAGGATGAGCCTCCAAACTCAAGGGGGCATGTCTACATTTTCACCGTGGCAAGGCTGACACTTTGGGGATATAGTGATCAGTTTTGTCTTCCTGAATTTGAGAAGGAAACATCCATTTGAGGGTCACCACTAGAAAAAACTGTGTTCAGCAGAGTGACAAGTGATGAGCTCATCAGGAACAGTAACAGAAAGCAGCAGCTTACAACGGCAAATGAGAAGGTTGGAATAGGAAAATCTGAAACAGTCATTCCAGGGCACATGTGAAATTGTGCCTTTGCATATAGTTAGAAGTCAGTGCTCCCTTCTCTACCCTCTTTGACAAAACAAAACAACTCTGTGGAGTTTAACTTGGCTTTTATTTATTTTTTTTTCTTGTGCAATGACTTTTATTTAAATTCAATTAGCCAACTTACAGTACATCCCTAGTTTTTTTTATTTAAGCTTTATTTAAACATATAATGTAACCCCACCACCCTCTCCCAACCCCAAACCAAAAGAGACTATTAATGTCATAAAACAAACTGAGGGGGGTGGGGGGGAGAGGGGGTTAACTTGGCTTTTAAAGGAAGTGTAACAATAGCCACAAATGAGGGACCTCAATGGATTACTGTGTAGAAGCTTCAAGTTTAGTAACTTCAAAGTCTGGCAGAGCAAGCTTCATCCAAAAAAAAAATCAATGTTGGGCACTTAGTCCAGAAGCCCCACGGACTGAATTTATTCTGGGCAGCCCAGTGTAGGCTGTTTTAGCCTCCTGGATCTGGGGTCTCCACCCCCATCTAGGAAACAATTCTGTCAGTGCTAGATGAGCTATGTACTCCCATTGGAGCCTGAATCTCTGACCTTTGAATATGGGTCTAAATTCCTGGTAGGCAGGGTACCAGCAGGGACAGTTACTACACTCTTATTAACTGAGAAAAAAATATGCTTTTGCTCAAGGGATGTAAAGCCTTTCCTAGCAGCCAACATTGTCAGAAAATTTTCATGAGGGGCTTTCTAGAGCAAGAGCTGAAGGATGCAGTAGGCAATGTCTCCCCTGTTCCTAGAACAAAGAGAAAAATGGATTTCATTAGCCTGTTTTTTTAATAGCATCCCTGATAAAAGCTGAAGGCATAACACCAAAACATAGCACAGCAAATGTGATTGTGTATGAGGCCAAGAAAATATTATCCAAGTATGTGAGGGTCCTGTTCAATCTGAGGATGGAATGTGGAATAACAAGAATTGGATGTGCTTCATGACCTCAAATCAGCTCTTCTCAAACATCACTTCTCCCATTTAGTCTTTCGGAAAGAGGTAGCAGATGATTTGTAATTAATCTCTATTAAGGATTCAGAAAATTGTTTTGCTTGTTCAAACTTATTCCAATACTTTCAAAAAAATCAATTAAGCATGGACTAAAGTTAATATCTAATATTATGTTAATAAAGAAGCTTAACAAAGGCCTCTGATACAGGTGAATTTCCACCTATCTTTTGTTTGGGGGTAAACTTGAAGGTCCACACAGGCAAAACTTGATATTTTTAATGTCCCAACTCTACTGAATACTCAGTTACAAGATGAAGCCAAGTTTCTACAAAATTAGAAACTAGGCTTCAAGCTCTTTTTTTACCAACTTCTAGAAATCTACCTCTGAGAGTTTCTTTCAACCTTTGAAGGCCTGCTTGGTTTCAGAGCATTTACTTATGCTCTGGTATCTGGGTACTTCTGGCCAGAGGAGCAGAGATGGTTCCCTTTTGTAATCTCAAAGGAATTCCTAAAGTAAAGCTGGTGATTCTATAGGTCCTGGAAAAGTTTGCAAGCAAAAGCCACCTCCACCCAAGAGAATCCCTTGTGCCACTGGAGTCCAAGAATGAGGGATGGGTGAGGATACTATCTATAGGTTAGAACCTAGACTAGAATGGATAGCTCCTCAGCTTTTATAGAAATGTTGAATACATCATTTGGCCAATTTTTCTTTTGGGAAAGTAGACTCTTTATGTCTGCTAGAGTTCATCTACCAAACAGGTTAGTAACTCAACAGGAGACTTTTATACTTAAATGGAGTAACCCATCAGAAATGTAACTCCAAAAGCTAATGTATAGAAACCCAATCTAACTTGGTAACTAGGTAACTGTTTAGAAATCCATGTGAAGAAAGTATGCACCCCAAATCAAGACAGTACCTTTTTTTTTAAGATTTTATTTTTATTTGACAGATGGAGTTCACAAGTAGGCAGAGAGGCAGGCAGAGAGAGAGAGAGAGGAAGGGAAGTAGGCTCCCTGCTGAGCAGAGAGCCCGATGATGCCGGGCTCAATCCCAGGACCCTGGGATCATGACCTGAGCAGAAGGCAGAGGCTTTAACCCGAGCCACCCAGGTGTCCCACAAGACAGTACTTTTTAAGATTGCTTTTAGATGACTCATTTGACCAGCAAGGTTGAAGACAAAAATAATGAAGTCCAAGATCTAGAGTTGATTTCCCTCTGTGGAGAAGATGCATTTGGACTCCGAGGGAGATGAAGTCCTTAGGTGAATCTACAGGGTAGTGCTAGCAGGTAATTCTCTAAGGTTTGTGTTGTATAAGATGTGTGGGGTTGAGGGTCAGAGGAAGGGCCAGGAGCATCTCTCCAATCCTGGCTAACACTATAGGTGGGTATTATTAAGCCCAAGGGTGGACTGCTGGGACCAAGTTCATTGCTTTGACCAGGAGATGGCAGTGTCTAAACACACAGCGGAGCTCAGGGAGCCCTGAGGCACCTTAGCTAGATGGAACTACAACTATGTGGCTTCTGGAGAAGGGCTTTCTGGGAAGAAATTATCAGCAGTGACTGATTCAGGCCTTCTTAGTAGGGCATCTAGGTTCTACAACTGTGGGCAAAGATAGTTCTTGGGAGGAGAATGGCTAAGCTGACTGACTTAATCAGAGGCTGATTAGCACAAAGAGAACCCGAGGAAGGAAATTCTGAAAGTCTAAAGCAGAGTAAAGACAAGCCAGTGAAGAACAAGAGTTGAACCATGAGAGACTATGGACTCTGAAAAACATTCTGAGGGTTTTGAGGGGGCGGGGGACGGGAGGTTGGGGGAGCCAGGTGGTGGGTTTTATGGAGGGCACGTATTGCATGGAGCACTGGGTGTGGTGCATAAACAATGAATTCTGTTATACTGAAAAGAAATTAAATAAATTAAAAAAAAAAAAGAACAAGAGTTGGACCAACAAGCGTAGGTCTCAGAAGAGGACCAATCCCAGAGAGGACAGAGAAAAAAGACTTGTTCTGTCAGCAGAATAATTGTGGAGACTGCATCTCAAAGCACTAGTGCTCAAGGCTCTGTTGACCTACCTCCCTTGCTAAACAAATAGTTCAAACATGTACTGAGCTAGCACAGCAGGCAGCAGGTGAGCAAGACAGATGGTCCCTAATCTCTTTGATGTCTGTTTTGTGGTTAAGACACCTGGCATCTTTTAGCTACCTTGGGGGGGGGGTGTTCCTGACAAAGGCTCAGGATCCCACCTAGGTGGGTCCACCTCCTTGGAGGTTGCTATCTTGTCAAAAGAATAATAGTCCCTGATTTGTACGCACTGCTTTAGAGTCTGCTAGAATAGAAATGGTGGTGATGGGGATAGGGCTCTTATGACACAAGAGATACTATGTCCTACAGAAAGAAAACAACCTGTCGGTATTACCATAGCAACTTTGGCTCTAAAATATAAAGCCAATGAACTTCAGTAATCCCTAGAAGCTAAAATACCTAAGAAAATAACTTAGTAGAATAGTAGTTTATCTTATGAAACTGGTTTTAAATACTTATTAAATATACTTTTACTTTTTAAAAACTAATACTTTATGGTCTTGGGGGTTCCCATTATTTTGTCCTATGGTCCTACAAATATGATATGGATGCTAATACTTATTTAAAATAGATGACTATACATATTAAAAAATTTGTATACAATTCCATATGGCAATCAGTGACTTACTTGGCCTGTTCTATTATTGGTGACTTCATATAGGGAGCATATGTATAAATTAATTGCCCAAGATAACTTGGCCCAGAATGCTAGGGCTCGTAACTTAGTGCAGTCAACTTTGTTCATGATACAATCTAGTTTATGCAAGCAGAAATTGCACCTATATACTCTTTTATGTCTCATGGGTTTACACATTAAGGTGTAGAAGTTTTGAACATTAGTAATTCCTCTGTAGCACTTCTGATAAGATACCCGATGGTGATCAGGGAACAAAGATAAACAGACCTGCTATGTCACATCCTTATAAAACCTTCCTCACGGGGTTGGGGCCAGAAAAATTGGTGCTCCATCTCCCTCACCATCTGCACCAGGAATCCTTCCAGACATCCAACTGTAGAACATGAATCGTTTTTGAAGTCTGTCCAAAATATTGCAATGGGCATTGTGGGCACTGTTTTCTCCTAATGTCAAGATGCAAGGCCAATGTTGCCTTTCTTGGATATTTGTATTTCAGAGTCAGATGGATGACAGAAAAACAGAAAAACCCCTGGTGGGGGGAAGCCATCACTAGGCAGGGAGCCAGACCATGGGATAAAATAATCAGCCTCTCAGTCCATAAGGAACTTTTTAGTTGTCATGGAGTGACTAGAGGGATCTCGGGGGGTATCCTGGTAGTGACCTTGGAAAATGCTATGGTGGGGCCAGATCTGGGTAAAACATGTTATCAAGGGTCTTGAATTTAGTGTTTTGCTTTCTTAATACCCTGTTCTCAGATACTCCCTAGCTGGCCAACCTTTTGAACTCCTTCTGATCCCCTTAAGTCTTTGGAGAAGCATATATTAAGCTCAGTGTGGCATCCCGTATGTGTACCACTGTGTTTTGCTTAAAAATGGCTTAACCCAAAGGGATACCTTATTTTGAATGCTTAGCGTTTGGGTCAAATGGGCCATTGCACTATTCAAATGCCATGGTACACCCCCGCCCCCCGAGCCACCTACAGCTTCATTCATGCCTGTAGAAAACATTTGTATCTCGTTCCTATTAGTGTGTCCTCCAGACTCACATCGGACCTCTTCTGTTGAGCTTGGCATTTGCTAATCAATGCCTTTTGTATGTGCAGCCTGGAAGAACTGAGGAGTTTTTGTTCCTGGGGCAAGTCTCAGAAGTATATAGATCCTTCCAGAAAATTGGAAAGCTGTAGTGCAGACTTTAATACTGCTTCTCACATTAGCTCTGTCTCCTGTCCCTTATCCCCCCATCTCAGGCTTCTCCTTTTCCACTCCTGTTTCCTTCATGCAGGTAGTTTATTTAGGAGGTAATTCTGAAACCTTATTTCAGACTCTGTTTTTAGGGAATCTCAAAATAAGACACAGGCCCGAGGTTCAGGAGATTTGGGTCACTCCGAAAAATACCTATAAGTCAAAAACTGAGTGAGGGAAAAGTACGTCATAAGCTATAAACCACAGTAAAGTATCATTCAGTAGTGAAAGAAGAGGCCAGAGGTGAAGATAATTTTTCACCTCACAGAACTTGGATTTCATGTTTCAAATTTCCTCCACTAGTGAAGGAATAGAAAAATTCAGCTCTAATACACTTTGTACACTTCATGTTGTTTGAGTCTTGCTGGGATTCCTCAGTTGGTGGTCTTTTTTTTCTAGTCTTTCTTTTCAATTTTGTAGGAGTCAGTGAATCCTGTTGCCTATTCTGTCTTTGCTGCCCTCTAGAACTGGTCCTTTCTCATTCTTTATAAAGGTAACTTTTGCCTCAATTTTAAGGCAGATTTAAAATTAACTGACAGTTCTAAGAGGCTGAAGGAGACTAAGGAACCGGCACCCTGTGCTGAGTATTCCAGTTCAAGATGGTGACATAGGAGGATCCTGAACTTACCTCTTCCCATTGACACACTGAATCTACAGCTACACACAGAAGAATTCCCCATAAAAGAAATCCAGAAAGTAGCTGAGCAATTCCTACACATTGAGAAGATGAGAAGAAAACCCACATTTAAATGGGAAGTACAGGCTGAGATATACTTTCACCATGTGCCCCACCCTGGCATAGCTGTCTCTCCAGGGCTCACACAGAAGCAGATGTTAGCAATGCTCATCTCAAGTCTTTCACTGAAAAGAGGCCTATTTACATATCTTAAAAGATGCAGCCTGAGAATCAGTCTCTTAATTTAGCATGCAATTAGAAATGACTGTTTTCCCTCCCAGAGACAAGGGAGGCTACTGGGGGGCCAACTCCATAGTCTCTCTCTGTATTGGGTCACTGGTATATCCCTGGAAGGAGTTGTGCACATATCTAGAGAAGCATCTTTTGTGGCTGCTGCCCAGAGACTGCACTCCTTGGTCTACACAGCTCTGGTAGCCAGCAGGATTTATATTTGCTGGTCCCATAAGACTGTAGCAAATAAAGAATCCATTCTTAACCAGCTATCTCTTCAGGGCTTAGTGCAGAGGGAGCAGACAGAAACACCAAGATACAGTCCTTCTTTGAAAGAGGTCTGCTTGCATACTTTAACAGCTTCTATCTGAGGGTCTGATTTCCAATCAGCCAGCATCTAGGTGCTGACTGAGATTCTCCTCTTTGGGCCACTAACATATCTTGGCACACCCTCAAGACATGAGAACCACTAGGTTCCACTAAGACAAAGAAAGTGGCTTGGAGTCACAAAGGTTTGAAACATAACCAAAAGATAAGGCCATTATGAAGTCACTCCTGCATGAACCCACTCCTTCAGGATTGGGAGAAGTAGCTCTTTTACCTTATTTGCAGAAACCAACACAAAGAGTCAAGAAAAAGGGAGAAACAGAGAAATATTCTCCAACCAAAATAATAAGATCAAACTTAAGGAGCAGATCTTAATAAAATGGAGATAAGTGATTTACCTGATAAGAGGTTCAAAATAATGATCATAAAGATACCAAGGGAAAGAGAATAATACATGAACAAAGTAAGAACTTCAACAAAGAGATATAACATATAAGAAAGTACCAAACAGAAATCACAGAGTTGATGAATACAAATGAATTGAATAACTGAACTGAAAAATTCAGCACATGGGTTCAAACAGCAAACTAGATAAAATTGAAGAAAGGATCACAAACTCAAAAACAGAGCAGAGGGATTCATCTAATCAGAGCAACAATAAGAAAAAGGCATAAAAGAGTGAAGATAGTGTAAGGGATTTATAGAACAAAATTAAGCAGACCAACATTCACATTACAGGAGTTTTACAAAGAGAGAGAGAGAGAGAGAAAGAGAGGGAGAAAGGAGCAGAACGTTTATTTGAAGATAAATGGCAGATGAGATTGGGTGAGCCTGGTGGTGGGTATTAAGGAGGGCACATATTGCATGGAGCACTGGGTGTGGTTGCATAAAGAATGAATTCTGGAATACTGAAAAGAAATTAAAAAAAATAAAAATTAAAAAAATGATGCCCATTCTTGCCACTTTTACTCAACATTGGAATTGGAAGTCTTACCTATAACAACTAGGCAAGAAAAATATATTAAAATTATAAAATAAAAGACATCCAAAATTGGAAAGAGAGGTAAACTTTCTTTATTTGCAGATGACATGATATTTTATATAGATTAATAGAACAGAATAGAGAACCCAGAAATGGACCCTCAACTCTATGGTCAACTAATCTTTGACAAAGCAGGAAAGTATATCCAATGGAAAAAGACAAGTCTCTTCAACAAATGGTATTGGGAAAATTGGACAGCCACATTCAGAAGAATAAAATTGGACCATTTTCTTACACCATACACAAAGATAAACTCAAAATGGATGAAAGACCTGAATGTAAGGCAGGAATCCATCAAAATCCTAGAGGAGAATGCAAGACACATTTCTAAAGGTAAGGGAAACAAGAGCAAAAATGAACTATTGGCACCTCAACAGGACAAAAATCTTTTGCATAGCAAAGGAAACAGTCAACAAAACTAGAAGTCAACCTACAGAATGGGAGGAGGTATTTACAAGTGACATAAAAGATAGGGAGCTAGTATCCAAGATTTATAAAGAATTTATCAAACTCAACACCAAAGAGCAAATAATCCAGTCAAGAAATGAGTAGAAGATATGTCTTCTCCAAAGAAGACCTACAAACAGCCAACAGATGCATGAAAAATGCTCCATATTGCTTGCCATCAGGGAAATACAAATCAAAACCACAATGAGATACCATCTTATTCCTGTCAGAATGGCTAACATTAACAAGACAGAAAACAGCAGATGTTGGCAAGGATGTGGAGAAAGGAGAACCCTCTTACACTGTTGGTAGGAATGCATACTGGTATAGCCACCCTGGAAAACAGTATGGAGGTTCCTTAAGAAGTTAAAAATAGACATTTCTGCAAAGAAGACATCCAGATGGCCAACAGACACATGAAAAAGTGCTCCACATCACTGGGCATCAGGGAAATACAAATCAAAACCACAATGAGATACCACCTCACACCAGTCAGAATGGCTAAAATGAACAAGTCAGGAAATGACAGATGCTGGCCAGGATGTGGAGAAAGGGGAACCCTCCTACACTGTTGGTGGGAATGCAAGCTGGTGCAACCACTCTGGAAAACAGCATGGAGGTTCCTCAAAAAATTGAAAATAGAGCTACCTTATGACCCAGCAATTGCACTACTGGGTATTTACCCTAAAGATACAAACGTAGTGATCCGAAGGGGCATGTGCACTCCAATGTTTATAACAGCAATGTCCACAATAGCCAATTATAGAAAGAACCTAGATGTCCATCAACAGATGAATGGATAAAGAAGAAGTGGTATATATATACAATGGAATACTATGCAGCCATCAAAAGAAATTAAATCTTACCATTTGCGACGACATGGATGGAACTAGAGCTTCTATGCTTAGCGAAATAAGTCAACTGGAGAAAGACAACTATCACATGATCTCCCTGATATGAGGAAGTGGAGATGCAACGGGGGTGGGAGTTAAGGTGGTAGGAAAAGAAAAAATGAAACAAGATGGGATCGGGAGGGAGACAAACCAAAAGAGACTCTTAATGTCATAAAACAAACTGAGGGGGGGGTAGGGGGGAGAGGGGTTGGGAGAGGGTGGTGGGGTTACATTATATGTTTAAATAAAGCTTAAATAAAAAAAAAGAAGAAAAAAGAAGTTAAAAATAGAGCTATCCTATGACCCAGAAATTGCATTACTAGGCATTTACCACAAAGATACAGATGTAGTGAAATGAATGGACATGTGCACCCCAGTGTTCATAGCAGCAATGTCCACAGTAGCCAAATGTGGAGGAAGCCAAGATGTCCTTTGACAGATGAATGGATAAAGAAGATGTGTGGTATATATATACAATGGAATATCACTTAGCCATCAGAAAGGATGAATACCTACCATTTACAGTAACATGGATGGAACCGAAGGATATTATGCTAAGTGAAATAAGTCAATCAGAGAAAGACAATTATCATATGGTTTCACTCGTATGTGGACTATAAGAAACAATGCAGAGGATCATAGGGTAAGGGAGGGTAAACTGAAAGGGAAGTCATCACAGAGGAGGACAAACCATGAGAGACTCTTGACTCTGGAAAACAAACTGAGGGTTGCTGGAGGGGAGATGGGTGGGAGGATGGGGTAACTGGGTGATGGGGATTTAGGAGGGCGTGAGATGTGATGAGCACTGGGTGTTAGTTATAAGCAACTGATAAATTATTGATCACTACATCTGTAACTAATGATATACTATATGTTGGCTAATCAAATTTAAATAAAAAATTCCAGTGGCATTTTTCACAGAAATAGAAAAAACAATCCAAAAATTCATATGGAACCAAAAAGACCTTGAATAGCAAAGCAATCTTGAGAAGGACAGAACTAGTAGAATCATACTTCCTGTCTTAAAACTATATTACAAAGTTATAGTAATCCAAACAGCATGGTATTAGCATAAAAATAGATACATAGATCAATGGAACACAATAGAGAGGCCTAAAATAAACCTGCACACATATGGTCAATTAATTAATGACAAAGAAGTCAAGAATATTCAATGGGGAAAGAACAGTCTCTTCAATAAATAGTGCTAGCAAAACTGGACAACCACATGAAAAAATAATGAATTTGGACCTCTATCTTACACCATATCCAAAATCAACTCAAGATAGATTAAAGACTTGAAAATAAGACCTGAAACCACAAAATTCCTAGAAGAAAACATAGGAGGTAAGCTCCTTGAAATTGATCTCGGCAATGATTCTTTTTGCATATGACACCAAAAGTAAAGGCAGAAAAAACAAATAAATATGTAGGATATAAAATTAAAAGCTCTTCTTTGATTACTTGGGATGTCAAGGAGTTATGGGGCTGTAATTGTGAAGATCATTTACAGAAGAATAAATGTATTCATACTTTAAAAAATTAAATTACAAGTTCTCACAGACATACAAATAGCTAACAGACACATTAAAAAAATGCTCATCATCACTAGCCATCAGGGAGGCTCAAAGCAAAACCAGATTGAGATACCACCTTACACCAGTTAGAATGGCCCAAATTAACAAGACAGGAAACAACATGTGTTGGAGAGGATGTGGAGAAAGGGGAACACTCTTACACTCTGGGTGGGAATGGAAGTTGGTGCAGCCACTTTGAAAAAGTGTGGAGATTCCTTAAGAAATTAAAAATAGAGCTTCCCTATGACCCCGCAATTGCACTACCAGGTATTTACCCCAAAGATACAGATGTAGTGAAAAGAAGGGCCATCTGTACCTCAATGTTCATAGCAGCAATGGCCACAGTCACAAAACTGTGGAAAGAACCAAGATGCCCTTCAGCGGGCAAATAGATAAAGAAGATGTTGCTCATATATACTATGGAGTATTGGCCTCCATCAGAAAGGATGAATACCCAACTTTTGTATCAACATGGATGGGACTGGAAGAATTTATGCTGAGTGAAATAAGTCAAGCAGAGACAGTCAATTATCATATGGTTTCACTTACTTGTGGAGCATAAGCAATAACACAGAGGACATGGGGAGATGGAGAGGAGAAGGGAGTTTGGGTAAATTGGAGGAGGAGATGAACCATAAGAGACTGTGGATTCTGAGGAACTGAGGGTTTTGGAGGGGTGGAGTGGGAGGTTGGATGAGCCTGGTAGTGGGTACTATGGAGGGCATGTATTGCATGGAGCACTGGGTGCAGTGCATAAACAATGAATTCTGGAACACTGAAAAGAAATAAAAAAAAAAAGTTCTCACAGAGTAAAGGAAACCATTGACAGCATGGAAATACAGCCTGCAGAATGGGAGAGAATAGTTGCAACTCATGTAAGGGCTAAGGGATAATATCCAAAATGCATATATAAAGAGCCATAGGACTGAATGGCAAAAAGAATATGATTTTAAAATGAAGAGAGGAACCGAACAGAAATTTTCCAAAGATTTCTAAATGGTTAATGGGTATGTGAAAAAAGTGCTCAGTCTTACTAATCATCAGGGAAGTGCAGCTATTACTTTACATCTTTTAGAAGAGCTATCATCAAAAAGAAAAGGGAAATAAGTGTTGGCAAGGATATAAAGAAGATGGAATACTTGTGCAGTGCAGGTGAGAATATAAATTGGAGCAGCCACTTTGGAAAACTGAATGGAGCCTAAAAAAAATTAAAAATAGAACTATGATTCAGTGAATCAATTCCACCTCTAGGTATATATGTGAAGAAAATGATATCACTGTATCAAAGAGAGATCTGCACTCTCATATTCATTGCATCATTATTCACAATACCCAAGATATGGAAACAATTTAAGTGTCTCCATGAAAGGATGAATAGATAATAAGATGTAGGACACACACACACACACATACACACATGAATATTAATAGAAGGAAATCCTGCCTTTTGTAATGACATGGGTGGACCTGAAGGCATTATGTAAGTGAAATAAGTCAGTCAGAGAAAGACAAATACCATATGATTTAATTTATATGTGGAATCCAAAAACACAAATAGAAACAGAACATATTGTTGGTTACCAGAGGTAGGGGAGGTAGAGTAAGCAAAATGGGTGAAGGTGATCCAAAGTACAAACTTTCAGTTATAAGGTAAATTTGCCCTGGGGATGTAATGTACAACAAGGTGACTGTAGTTAACAATACTGCATTGCAAACTTGAAGGATGCCAAGAGAGTAGATCTTAAAAGTTCTCATCACAAGAAAAAGATTGTAACTATGAGATGATGGATATTAAACTTATTGCAGTAATCATATATATATATATATATATATAAATATCAAATTTTTGTTATACACCTTAAACTAATACAGTTTTATAAGCCAACTATATCTCAATAAAACTGGGGAAAAAAAACAAAAGAAACTGGCACCCTGTGCTGCCATGGAAATACCCCATTCAGATCTTCATTCAAGAAAGAACTTACCAAGGACCTCTGAGGAGAGCAGTTGTTAACATCCTCTCTGTAGTGCCCTTGGGGTGTAACCCAATATCAGAATAGCTTCTACCCAGTTAGTTAGGACAGTGTGGATACTAGGGCCTGCCTGGCCATATCTGACTAACCAGGAACTCCTCTAGTGGGTAATCTTCATTTCAGAGTCCCCTTGAGTTATCCAAGATTTCAACAGTTATGTGATGTGGTCCAAAACCTTTTCCTGCCCAATCCTGAGTGCCACTCTCTAGTTTTTATAGGTGCTGCTCCCTTCTTAAGCCTCTTACGCTCTTAATTTGATCTCAGCCTCTGTTTCCTGGAGGATTCAAACTGACACACTGGGTACCATGAATGGTCTGAGATACCATGATAGGGTTTGGTGCCTGGGCCATTCATATCACAACTGGCAAAGAAGAAACTTGTCCTGGATGTTATATGAGGCATGAGTAGTGTGTGTGTGTGTGTGTGTGTGTGTGTGTGTGTGTGTATGGGGGACACAGTGGATGGACAAACTAAGCCCAAGGGCCAAATCCTACCTGCCACCTGATTTTGTTGCTGTTGTTTTAATTTGTATTGAAAGTCTTTATTTTACCTCCAGTTTTAAAAATATTAAGACTTTTTGAGCAGTTATAGATGTACACAAAAAATAAACAGTAATCCTCTCAGCCACCTCTCTCCAAGTTTCACCTATTATTAACATCTTGCATTAGTGTAGTGCATTTGTTGCATTGATAAGCCAATATTGGTACAATACTATTAACTAAAAGCCATAGTTTACATTGTGGCTCACCTTTGTTGTTGTACATTCTATAGCTTTTGACAATTTTCTAATGAATGAATGAATTTGTAATGAAAAATTTCTAAATTTCTAATTCTCATTCAACAAGGACAATCTAGCTATTGCTGCTTCTGAATATCCAACACACTGAGCCCCTGACTTTGTGCTCTTTTCAAAGAGACCAACCATCTATGTGGAGGTAAATTAACTCCACTGAGACCCTTCCATCACAGAAAAACTAGTGAATAAATCTCATAGTATTAGGGACTCCTGATATGGATTTACCTTCTTTTCCTTCAGTACCTCATTCAGCATCAATCTCCAGAAGATCACACATCTGATCTACACAACACACCAACTGATCAAACTGTCTCATTACAGTGAAGGAGGTATAAGAGTGAGCTGAACCATCATGACCATGGGATTTCTTGGTTATATCACATACTGCCCTATCCAGAATCATCCGGTCTCAGATAGCTTTGGAAAGTCCTGCTGAAGGCAAAGCTTAAGCTTCCACTCATACAGACTACAAATATACAGAATTCCTGTTATATGTACTCTTGAGAAATTTGTAGATAGCACATTGACTCCAATAGGGAAGCTCCTTTGGATCAAGAACCAGGTTTAGAAGCTAGCATGGCTTTACTTATCATCATCCACAATATCTCACTAGGGGAATATTGTACTTCTCATCCCCACAAATCAGGTTTTGTAGTGTTAGAAGTCCTGGTTACCCCAAAGATATAGATACAGTGAAAAGAAGGACCATATGTACCCCAATGTTCATAGCAGCAATGTCCACAATCACCAAACTGTGGGAAGAGCCAAGATGCCCTTCAAGAGACGAATGGATAATGGATGTGGTCCATATATACAATGGAATATTATGCCTCCATTAGGAAGGATGAATACCCAACTTTTGTATAAACATGGATGGAACTAGAGTGTATTATGCTTAGCGAAATAAGTCAACTGGAGAAAGACAACTATCACATGATCTCCCTGATATGAGGAAGTGGAGATGCAACGGGGGTGGGGGTTAAGGTGGTAGGAAAAGAAAAAATGAAACAAGATGGGATCGGGAG